>JAKELL010000638.1:0-19943 GCA_021524915.1 Lactarius akahatsu | reverse complement strand
CGCCCTTAGTCAATTTGCTTCCAACCCCTCACCTCAGCATTTACGCCTATCCAGTATGTCCTAGCCTACCTAAACACAACAAAGGACTACAAGATATGCTATGCTGGAGGGACTGACACTGATGGAGCTGGCCTTCATGGCTACTGCGACTCTTCCTGGGGAGATCAGGAAGAAAGCACTCCACCTCAGGCTACGTCTTTCTGCTGCCAATGGAGCCATCTCATGGTGCACCAGAAAGCAGAAGACCATCGCCCAGTCTACCACAGAAGCAGAGTACATGAGCCTCGCTGAGGCCTCAACCAAGCTCAGTGGTACACTACCTTCCTAGGGGAACTAGGGTATGAGGTCACCTCCCCCATTCCCTACACTGTGACAACAAGGGTGCTGTAGACCTAGCAATAAACCCTGTCACTGGAAGGCGGTCCAAACACATCTGATCAAAACACCATGTAGTCAGGGAGTACGTAGAAAATAAGGTCATAGACCTGATCCGTACTCCTACAGGGGAAATGGTTGCAGATGGACTTACTAAGTCACTGCCCAAAGAACCCTTTGACAAAATGGTCACTGATCTAGGAATGGTTGTAAGAAGGGTTACAAGAAACTTGTACACAGTCAATGGTCGTCGATCCTTGGTTATCAACAAGGACGTCACATTGTTCTGTAATTCTGTACAAAACACATCATGTTCTCTGATCCATGAGAGCTATGAAAAAACCCTTCTTAGAACCCTGAAGGAGTTGGGACCTGTCCCAACTCAGTACAGAATCTCACCTTCAAAAAGTAGTCCTCTATCACAGGACTATCATGAAAGGGTGTAGAAACCGCTTTGGATTGAACATTATCTGCACAAAGATTTCACCTCAATCCTGAATTCTGTACGACTCTGGGCTCTATACATGACACCACCACTGGGTTAGTCCGACTTGGACTGCGAAAGGGCGTTCACAACTTAGCGAAGATATCCTTGATGGTCACGTGACCTGGTCACAGGACACACGGAACTTATGCGGCACGTGGTCTGAGCGTACACTAGGGCAAGTCGTGCCACTAGGTAATTCGATGATCGGTAAAGACGACTTGCTCGGGAAGAGACAAGCGAACCACACGCAGTAGAAATGAAGACAAAGTGGTGATTGAAGAAGACCAAGATGGCTTATCTTGGTCTTATTGAGCCACTATTTATACACATGAGAGGATGCTTTAAAGCTCTCTTGAACCTGAGACGACTAGTAGCATAAGTAGCTCGAACCCTACTACAGCTACTACTAGGAATGAGTCATAGTATCTAACATGTGATACTACGACTGCTGACTGATGCGTTAAGTCCATGACACATTACTACTACTAAGGGGTCATATCCGTATAGTAAGAGTCCGTTCCTTGCACCGTGACATCACCCCCTTTTCAGCTGCGACGACCATGGTGCCGAGTGGGGCCTATCCCCAACCCAATCTTCTTGCCTTTCCGTAATCCTGTCCAGCATGTTCACCATCTCCAACCGGAACCTGCACCGGGCTAACTCCGACTGCACCCCCCCGGCGCTTGGGCCAGTGCGTGGAGTCGCTGCTCCATCCTCTCAGCCTCGTGCCGGTAAGCGCGGAATCGGGTTAACTCAGCTTTGAGCCCCACGTCCTTCAACTCGTTCACCGCGCGGTCCACCCTGTTGGTTGCTGTGCCCTCTGATGAGGGCGAATAGGTCTTCTGGGGAATAGTGGGGCTTGCGGTTTCCCGCACGTGCGGCTCGGCATACAAAGGGCGGCTGTAGACCTTGTCACTGTCTTCGACGAGTCCGAGGACGAGAGGGTCCGGTCCGGCTATGACTTGGACGTAGGATGCTTGACGGGTGACTCCCTGAGCGTCGGTGATGGGATAGTGGACGAAGTCGTCCCCTCGGTTGTGCTTGTATCCATGGGGGGCAACGCGTGACGAGCCCCCAAGGTATCAGAGGCGAACGGTGGGTAGGGTGGAGTTTTGGGTGTCCACCACCACGCCGCCGCGATATATGGGGCGGCCCGTTGAGTCAAGGCATATGGGGTTTCCCGGGGGTCGTCAGAATCGGTAGTGGTGATGAGATATGGCTGCTCACAGGGTACCACTCCTTCAGCGTTCCTTCTACTGCTTCGTACACCGCCCTTTCAGCGTCTCTGTGTGTTGGCGGCATCGGTGGTAGACGACTGCCCTCTTGGTGCTGCTACTGCCAGCTGTCGCCGTTTCCAGTCCTCCGCTGACGGCTTCCAATCCCGTGTCTTCATCCACTCCTGCCATCGCAGGGTTGCGGGCGTCTTCTTCCGTCTGGAGTTCAATACGCACGGGGATAGGTCGAGATGGGGGACTCGCAAAGAGTCCGACAGCTGTACGAAGCCGAGTAATTTCGGCTTCGGTATACGGGGCGGTGTTGAGGTGGTCGCCGTTGGGGTTGAGAAGCCAGTACGTGGCGGGCTGGTCTGGGTCCTTGACGTCGATGATGGACTGCACGTTGTTGAGGGCCGTCCGGAGTTCTTTGTGGGTGAGGCTGTCGATGAGGCAGGCAGCGAGAGAGGAGGAAGCAGGAAGAGACATTTCTGAGTGGGTGAGGAATCCAGTGTGAGGAGATGGGGGCAATTTAGCGTCGTTCGTCCGATTTATATACATCCTGGCTGCGGTTGAACTCTGCTCGTACTCCACTATGGCTTTGTCAGCAATACGTCATCCTTGTTGACCCACTGGTTCTCCGAGTCTGGGTATCCCTTCCATTTCACGAGGTATTGTAGTTTCTTGCTCCGGCCGAATCGCCTGGAATCTAGAATGTGCTCCACTTCATACTCCTCTTCTCCGTCTACCAAATCTGGTGGTGGGCGTTGGAAGTTCTTCCCATGCATGATCATTTCGCGATAAGGTGTGAGCAGGTCGATGTGAAATACGGGGTGGATGCTCCACTGCGTGGGAAGCTGGAGTTGGTAGTTGACCGGTGATAAGACTCGTGTGATTTGGAATGGTCCGTGCCGTCGTGCCGCGAGTTTGGCTGTCGGTTGATTGGTTCGGAGGTGTTGTCCTTCTAACCACACTTGGTCTCCTACTTGATACTTGGGCGTATTTCGGTGTTTGATCCACAAGGATTGTGCCCTTTTGATAAGGTTCTGGGCTTCTTTCCGTGCATCTCGGAATTGTTGGAGTCTTGTGAGTACCTGGGGAATGGGTGAAGGTTTATCGACCCAATCAGCGCGGGGGTTGTATCCCATCAGAAGCGAAAATGGGGACTTCCTTGTGGCTTCGTGCAGCCAATTGTTATGCGCGAATTCTGCCATGGGTAGGAATTGCGCCCAGTTATCTTGACGCTCATTGGTCCAGAACCGGAGATACTGTTCCAGCCATTGATTGGTGCGCTCTGATTGTCCATCTGTTCGGGGGGTGATATGCCGTGGAGATATTTTGATAGATGCCGAGGATTCGGCACAGCTCTCGTGTGAATTTTGATGCAAAGTGTGGGTCGCGATCACTGATGATTTTTGCCAGTAGTCCGAATCTCCGGAATACGTGGGTCACGTACAGGGCAGCGGTTTCTTCTGCTGATATCTCCTCGTTGCAGGGAATGAAGATTGACGCCTTGGTGCAATCGTGGTCAGTTACGGTGAGGATGGCATCGTGCCCCTGCGATACCGGCAGTTTAGTGATAAAGTCGAGTGCAATGGTCTCGAATGGCTTAGCGTCGGGTTTCGGTATGATGGGTATTAGCGGAGCTTTCGTTGGGCGGTTGTTGACTTTGTGTTGTTGGCACTCCGCGCAGCCTTGGACGTACTCGGTTATGTGTTTTACCATGTTTGGCCACCAATAGTTTTGTTCGATGATTCTTGCCGTTCGTTTGATTCCTGGGTGGCCGTAGACAGGAGGGTCGTGGTGATTCGCGATGATGATGTGGATTTCTTTGGTCCTCCGGTAATTACTCGTGCGCCTTGACGGTACCAGGTTCTGTTGATTCTTTTGAGTTTGTGCGGGTCTACCCAAGGGAGTATCGCGTGTTCGTCTTGATCATGTACTTCTGGGTTTTGCATGGTGAGGCTTCGTGCGAATACCTTTTCTGGTAGAACTACAACTCCCTCGTTGTCCCTTTCTCCTCTGTCATAATCTGGTCTTCGTGATAGTGCATCTGCGCGGCCATTGTTTGTCCCTTTGATGTGGTGGATCTCAAAGTCATATTCCATGAGTTCTAGGACTTCTCGAGCTACGCGACGACTTATCTTTTGTGGTGATTTCCAGTGTGTGAGGTTGAGGTGGTCAGAGAAGATTTTGACCTTGTGTGGCGACCCTGCTAGGAAGTGTCTCCAGTGCTGCAGCGCTTTGACGATGGCTAGGAGTTCCAAGTCGTAGATGTCGTAGTTGTGTTCCGCTTCGTTTAGAGTGGCCGAGAAGTATCCGATGGGGTGGCGTTTTCTGTCTTGTTTCTTTTGAAGGAGAACTGCTCCTACCGTGTATCCGGATGCATCTACTTCAAGCTCGAATTGGTCCATTAGTGTGGGGTGAGCTAGTACTGGTTCGCTAGTGACTAGGTTTTTAAGGGTTTGGAATGCCTTTTCCTCGTCCTTGTTCCATGTCCACTTGGTGTCCTTGTGTGTGAGTTTGTTAAGGGCTTGTGCATGTGTGGCGAAACCGCGAATGAAGAGATGGTAAAAATTGCAGAAGCCCAAAAAGGATTGTACGTCACGTACTTTCGTAGGTGTGGGCCAGTCGCGTATGCCGGCAATTTTTACGGGGTCCATGCGAGTCACCCCCTTTTCAAGAATTACCCCCAGGTAATCCATTCGCGGTTGGTGGAATGTGCATTTGGACGGTTTGAAGTAGAGGTCGTGGTCCATTGCGACTTGAAGTACTGCGCATACAGCTTCTATGTGTGCTTGGAGTCCTACATTTTCGGGGGTTGCTATTCCAATGTCATCCATGTAGATGCGGATGATTGTGCCCATGGCTGCGAAGATGCGGATGGTGTCGCCTAGTATGTCGTTCATCATGTTTTGGAACATGGTGTCACAAACCTAGAAACTTGGGTCGTGACTCGGGCGTCTAAGACCGGCCCACACCGGCCCGGTCTTATCTAATCACCTTCCTAAAGGGGAAATCCGAAATCGGAGTTTGAATTTCGTACTCCGACGATCATGTGATGAGTCACGTGATCTCCCATCGTTTATCAAGTCACCTGACGACTGAGAGTCGTACCATTCCTTGGATTTATCTGATTGGACTGCGGAGCAGTCAAATCATTATGACCAACTCGACTGCGGTGCAGTCGTACCACTCCTACGATTATTCTGATTGGACTGCGGAGCAGTCACGTCATATGGCGTCATCGACTGCGGAGCAGTCGTACGACACTATCCCGATTTTCCCATTGGACACTATATTTAGATGTTACTGGAATGTTCCATTCTGCAGTATTCCGCAGTACCCGTGGGCAGACCTTAAGCCTGCCCTAAACTTACGCACAGACCATCCCTCTGGGTATATAAGCCAGCGCAATAGAACGGACAGTCCCTCAGACTGTCCACTTGTGACATCCTCCCTTTGCCTCTTCCCACCTCCCGAGCACTAGTGCCCCTTCAGCTGTCAAGCACGACTTGCCACTAAGCGCCACTTTCCCTGAGCCGTCGCGCCAGTTCTGACGGTTGAGCCAAAGCGTTCCATCACAGTAGTCCCTGTGCTCCGCTCCGCAGTTCTCCACCACCCCCGGTCTTCTGAACCCGTCGTGATTCCCTGTCGAGTGACAGTGAGTCATCACACTTGGACAGTCTAACCCAATTAGACCTGACCCCGGGTGTTCCCAGTGTCTGACTACGACTACGACTTCTCGCAGTTTGGTCAGTGGGACGGAGATTCTGGGTCGTATTTCGAGGAAAACGACCACCAATATCCTCGCCCCCCTTGTCGTCACTCTTCCCTTCGTTCCACCGCTACTCCCCGCCCTCCGTCGCCTCCCGTCGTCGACACCACCCCTCCCCTTCGTCTCCCATCGCCCCTCACTCCCCTCGCGTCCCCCTCCGCCTTTGTTCAAGAGTTCGAACAAGGCTCGTCCACCTCAGGCGTACAATACGAGTACGTCCTCACCGACATCTTCGGTGAACCCCTCTCTGGGACTCCCATCGCCCATCACTCGCCCCTCCTCCTGCTCGTATTGACACCCCTCGCCCCATCGCCCCCCGCCCTGCGACTCCTCTTGAGTACGAGGAGTTTGATATCCGGACACAAGTAGCGGTCCGTTCCGTTCCCCTTCGCGCCCAGACACCAGAGTTGGTGTACCCTGACCCCCCTTCCGAGCCCTCGCCGTCATCGCGCCCTGAAAGCGCCCCTCCTCGTGTTCCATCCCCTCCCCCTCGCGTCCCGACCCCTGACTCTCCCATCGACTACGAGCGCGTAGCCGAGCAGTCCCCTCTCGTCCCCCACGTCAACCAGGAGAACATTGCTCCTGCCGTTCCCCTCTTCCGCCCCCCCTCGTGCATTAACAGTCAGGAGGACCACCCTCACCAATACATCGCCGTCTACACCCCTGAAGGCGAGTCTTGGCGCCCCGCTTCGGAAAGTCTTCGTGAGCACTTCCGTCGTATTCCCCTCGCGTCCGCTCTTGTCAGAGCTTCCCACACCTTCCCGTCCGTCTCCCCGTTCCGTATTCCGCCCCCACACGTCTACACCCTTCTCCCACGCCTCATCGACCCCGCCGTACACCCCGACTTCCCCGCCCTCTACGTCTGTTCGAAGGCGATCTTCGACCTCCCCTCCGTCGACCTCCCCCTTGGAAGCGTGAGATACGACTTCCGTGAAGGACTCCAGGCGGCGTTTGAGCCCCTCTCCAATATAATCAGAGCTGGTTATATTGACTCCCTGGTAACGTTGGAGATTCAGGACTTTTTGGACGGACGTGTTGTTACTACTTACGGACATCTTCGCTTTCGCTTTCAACGGACAGGTGTTTGCCCACTATCAGGGCTATTTCTTTGAAGATATTATTCGATCCAACCCCCTTCTCTTGTCTCATTGTCTTACTCCACGACTCCTGGCCGATCCTTTTTCCTTTGTACCGGCTATTCCCGACTCTCAACCACTATAAAGTATTAGTGGTATAGATTTGTTGCCTTGATCCCTGAATCGAGTGATTCAACTCAACGCGACGAGTAAGTTCTTTTGTTTATTTCCTTGAAATAGGACTGTAAACCGAGTGGTTTAAGTGCCTCCAACCCCCCTTCGCGTTCCCACTGACTGAAGAACGAGTCCGACGAGCTCGTGCGAACTTCGACACCCACAGAGACCGACAAGTCTGTCGGTATTATCCTTCGACTTCCTATTACGAACTTTCCGAGTCGTCCCGCATTGACTGCTGGACGGACCCTCCCTTGGTGCTCAAGAATCTAGTCAATCTCTTCGAGTTTGGAGAGACTTGGGATCATGACACCTACAACGACTTTGTAGACGACCTCTCAGCCATTGTCGACGCCTGCAACGACCAGCTCCTGTTCTGGCACCTCTCTGACATCGTCACCGATCAACTCCTTCTTTGGACAAAGAGCGACTATCTTTGGTTCAATTACATCCCCCCTCGCCGCGACTACTTCATTCGACAACTCCAGTGGGGAAATTCGATCCGGTTCCTCGATTGATTCCGCCTTTCATACGAAGAAATACAGATCAACTTCTGTGAAGTCCGTGTAGTGGACAGAGAAGGCCCCGCGCGCTTGGTTATCACCGAAGGAACCGAGCTCACGTATTCCTGGAGTAGAGCTACCTGGGAAACCACCCTGACAAACCCGGACCAAAGCCTGGTCAATCCCCGCGTCTTCCAAGACCCTCCCACAGACCCCAACGACCCCGAGCTTGTAGAGCTCCTAGTAGGACGTGTTCAAGATCCCCTTAGCCTACTAGCGCGATTATCCCTCCCTGCGAGCAGCCCGGCAACAGACGAAACCAGCAACACGCAATCGACCAGCGACGATTGGGGAAGTACCACCAATCACGGTCCTTGCTGGTGCACTCAAGAAGTGTGCATCTGTGGCTACAGACCAGAGACTCCCCCTACTCCAGAAGGCGTAGTACTTTGGGCCCCTAGTGTTAACTACCTACCCTTCAGTGATAGGAGTAGAACACTTTAATTTGTAGAGCTACAAATTAAATTCCGAGCATTTTTACGAGTGTAAAAATTGACACCCTGGAACCCATAACGAATTGGGCTATCAACCTGGCTTCATCCCATTTACGACCACCCCATCGCCACTTCCAAGCAAGAAATTCCCACATCTCCTCCCACGAGAACTCCCCAGTAATCCCGAGAAGACCTACGGGACCCCGACGCCCCCTTCGCGAAACTATTCCAATAGTTCCAGACCCGGTCATCCCAAGGACCAACCAAAGTAGACCGAACGAACCCGTCTACCCGAGCATCTACCCAGCCGAATCAAGTAATCCGACCCTCCCGAGTAACCCAGTTGCGAGGCAACATTCGACAAGTAGCGACGAGGCTCACTTCCTAGAAACCCAACCCCGAGAACTTCACTGTCACCTCCCTGAAGCCATTTTCGTTTCCGAGCAGCTACCTACGAGAACACCCCGAGAGCTTGACATCTTCAAGCATCACTGTCGTCTCCAGTACAATCAGTATCTGCAAGAGACTCTAATCCTTGCATCGCCTCTTACCCGAGCACGGGACGTTACCTCAAGCCCGTTGAACTTCCAGAACTTCTTGTGGAGAAGTAAAACTACTCTGACCCATTTCGGTATTTACGAAGAATACCAGTGGATTCGCCGCCAGCAAAGGACGAATCAACCCGATCGAGCGATCCTCCGCCCCGCGTACCAAGTCTTCTACCCATGGAACGAGACCGGGTGGAACACTTCCCTGTTACACCGACACCCCCAGTGAATGAGTGAGAAAAGAGAGCTCACCTCTGACGAACGAGATCGAATTCCTGTGTACTTCCTGGACCCCTACTTTTCCCTCATCGACGATCTCATCTACGCCACCTTCAATGATCAGCCCATCACTAGTTCCAACGGTCACTTTCCGTGGGTACATGTCATTACCCAGAAGCGTCTTACAGTCCAAGACTTTGAGCAAGTCTTTCCCCACATCCGAAAGGTTCGAAAGCTAGATTGGGCTATCCTTTGCGGATCCTTCAAGAAGAAGAGAGTATCCTGGTCCTTTACCCACTCCCGTTGGGTATACGGAAACAACCGAGCGGTTCGGTTTTCTGACTCTGAAGAGCAATCAGAGAGCGAGCATTCGCTAACCCCCTTGAGCCCTTCCAACGCCCCAGATTCCGATAGTGAACAAGAAGAAGTTTCACGAATCCTTGACGACACCGCTAAAAGACTTACCGGTCTCGTATCTCGAGTGGCTTCCCAGCCTTCTTCCCCTCGCGTATCCCCTGGTCCACTTCCAAGTGCACCTGGTCCCAGCCGACTTCATCGAATAGCAACTACTTCAATAAACTCCCCTCCGAGTACCTCCCCTCCGAGACTACCGTCCCCGCCTCTCATGCACAGAGCAACGGTTCCCCCACGATCCCGATCGCCTTCGCTTCGAGTACCTCGCCTCCCAAGAATCCCTTCGCGTTCCCCTTCGAGATCCCCTTCGCGCTCCCCTCCGAGACCCCCGGTGATAATTCCCATGGCTGCAAATCCAGCAAAGATCCTTGGTGCAGCACCCGAACCCTTTGATGGAAGACCCAACAAAGCGACAGCGTTCTGGAATAATTTGGAAAATTATTTCCACCTCAATGAGTCGATTTTCGATACTGACAACAAGAAAATATCTGCGGCCCTGACTTACTTCAAAGCGGGCACTTCTGCGGGCGAGTGGGCCCAGGATAGGCAACACAAGGCCTTGAACCCAGCTGCGGGTGCAGCTGTCTCCTTCGGAATGTGGGCTACGTTCAAATCTGACTTTGACAAGCATTTCATCCCAGCGCATACGGCTTTGGAAGCCACCAACCTGATGTATACCCTAAAGATGGGTACTCGACCGTTCAACGAGTGGTACCAGGACTGGTCCACTTATGCCAAACGAAGCGGCGCGAACGAACAAACTCAGATGCACGCCTTTAGAAAGGCGATTCCTTCGGCCCTACACATGAAACTTATGGGCATTTCCCCCCTCCCGACGACACTCGAAGAACTGGTAGATAAAGCCAGAGAGTTCGACCGCGTATATAAGTTATACGCTGATTCCATTCCGAGAAACCCCCCTTCGCGCAACAGTGGAAGACCCACTTTCGGACGAGCTGTCCTGACCGAAGACGATAGCGTTAACGTCAACGCTTCTTCATCCCGACCCGAGAAATTCCAAGGCAAACTTACCAAAGAAGAACGGAACCAGCGTTTCCAGAACAAGTTGTGCCTATACTGTGGTAGCCCAGGCCACATCCTTCGAGAATGCAAGCTAAAGACGCAAAGCATGAGGGCCAGAGGTGGCCGCCCTCCCAACAATTCAAGTAGAGCGCGAGGCGTTTTTGTTGACGAGGACCTGGATCAAGAGGAAGCACCTACTGATCACCCGGCTCTGGTTGGAGCCATGTATCGAGAGATACTCCTGTATTCCCCGGACGCGCGTCTGCGGTCTGCACCTATTAACGAGGATTTTTAGGTCCTTCCCCCATAGCACTGTCGGGTGGAAGATTGATAGCCAGCTGCGCTGTGAGCGGCATTTCCTTACTAGAGACGCTTGGCGGCGAGCCTGTACCAGTCGAGACGATACGGAATAGGAGAGCTCCTTCTATCGTACTCAGGGTGACACTAGTAGGAAAGCGATCTGGCAGAGAAATCAGTGCCCGCGCCCTGTTGGACAGCAGCGCGGAGGGCATCATCGCGGATGATGGGTTTGCGCGTGCAAACGGCTTGACCTTGAGAACTCTAGTTAACCCGATGCCAGTTAGAAACGTGGACGGGTCGCCCAACAAGACGGGGCTAGTCAAGCATACCACAATCCAGAAGTTAAGGATCAGAACGGCAGAGAACGCCTATCACAACGAGGTCGTCGAATTCTACGTCACCACTCTAGGGGAGCACGACATAATCCTAGGAACGGATTGGCTCCGAGCGCACAATCCCGAGATCAACTGGTCAAGACCCCAGATCGCCTTCACGCGGTGCCCAAGTAGCTGCACCCTGTCTACGAAGACCGTAGTCATTTCCTCCCGAGTACCCCAAACCCGAGACACCACGCTCAACATTCTAGAGTTAGAACCTACACCGGCTAAAGACGCCCCTTCTTCCCGAGTTCCTGCAAGTGCAGATGTCCCATCCCGAGTTCCTTCCTGAGTTCCTGCAAGCGCAGAAGTTCCACCCCAAGTCTCTGTTGATGCAACAGTTCCTTTCCGAGATCCTTTCCGAGCCAACATCCTAGCGCTAGGACCCGAACAAGCAGACGACGCTTTAATCCCGACTGCTGACGCAGCAGAACCTGTAGAACGCACATTTTTCCAAGAGGCTATCGAGCCATTCCTGTGGAGCCACAGTTTTCCCAAGTACGACCACTTGGCCATCCGAGCAAAGTTCACCACGAGTACCAAATTAGTGGCAAAGACTGCCCCTAAACCTTCCACGGACCACATTCTGAGTCACTTCCAGCGATACACCCGAGTCTTCAGCGAGGAAGCGTCCCACCGCTTGCCTGCGCACCAACCCTGGGATCACGCGATTGATCTGAAACCTGGAGCGAGTTTAAAGAACTGTTCCATCTACCGCCTGACGCCTAAAGAGGCTGATGCACTCAAGGAGTACATCTCTGAACATCTGCGGAAAGGTTACATCCGCCCTTCCAAGTCCCCCATGGCCTGTCCCTTCTTTTTCGTTGACAAGAAGGATGGAAAGCTCCGTCCGGTTCAAGATTACCGAGCTCTGAACGACATCACCATCAAGAACGCGGTGCCCCTCCCCCTCATTCCCGAGTTAATCGACAAACTTCACGGCGCACGTTATTTCACCAAGTTAGACATCCGGTGGGGTTACAACAACATCCGGATTTGCGAGGGTGATGAGTACAAGGCCGCTTTCAAAACCTCCCACGGCCTTTTTGAACCGACCGTAATGCCTTTCGGTCTCTGCAACGCACCAGCAACGTTCCAAGCGTTCATGAACCAGCTCTTCGGACCCCTGATCGATGGTGGACATGTTGTGGTCTACCTCAATGACATCCTTATCTTCACGGAAGATCTCGACTCCCTGACTGCATTGACCCACGACGTGCTCCAGCGCTTGGAGCAGCACGACCTCTACCTGAAACCTGAGAAATGCGTATTTGCTCAGACCTCCGTCGAATACCTTGGAATCATCATTTCCAACGGCCAAGTTTCCATGGACCCAGCCAAGGTGGCTGGTATTACCGAGTGGCCTGTCCCGCGTACAGTCAAACAAGTCCAAGCGTTTTTGGGCTTCTGTAATTTCTATCGGCGGTTCATCAAAGATTATTCCACCGTCGCCCGACCACTCTTCGACCTGACCAAGAAAGATGTGCTCTTTTCTTGGGATACCACGGCGGAAAGCGCTTTCCGCACCCTGATCAAAGCCTTCACCCAGGCCCCTGTTTTAGCCCTCCCGGACCATTCCAAGCCATTCCGA
This sequence comes from Lactarius akahatsu, assembly GCA_021524915.1. Lineage (NCBI taxonomy): Eukaryota > Fungi > Basidiomycota > Agaricomycetes > Russulales > Russulaceae > Lactarius > Lactarius akahatsu. The sequence goes on along the minus strand of JAKELL010000638.1, from coordinate 7,373 downwards.
CTCATCACTGACGCCAGTGACTTCGCGACTGGGGCTATTCTGGAACAACCCGATGCCTTGGAACGTTGGCATCCTGTTGCCTTTCTGTCAAAATCTCTCCTTCCTGCGGAGCGCAACTACGAGATTTGCGACAAGGAACTCCTTGCGATCATCCATGCTTTCCACGCATTCCGACACTACCTCGAGGGACGTAGTGATACCACAGAGGTGTGGACCGACCACAACAACCTGGCTTACTTTATGAAGAAGCAAAAACTCTCCCGTCGACAGGCCCGTTGGGCGCTGTTTCTGTCCCAATTCCAGTTCATCATCATCCACAAACCAGGCAGTCAGAAAAAGTCTGATGCACTGTCCAGGCGTCCAGATCATAAAAAGGGGATAGCGGATGAAGATGAAAAGCGAGTGCTCCTGGATACGAAATATTTTTCAAGTCAATGCTGTGCAAAGAGCAGCAATCACGGTGTTAGGAGACACCTCCCTGCGACAACGCATCCGAGACACGCAGACATACGACAGAGAAGTCAGTATGGCGTTGGAAACCCTCTTGAAGAGCAGCCCCCGTTCACTCACCAAGGGTTTGGAAGAGTGGAACCTAGAAGATGGAGTCATCTTATTCTGAGGACAAGTCTACGTTCCCAAGAACGATGATCTACGAAGAGATATCGTTAAACAATATCACGACCACATCGCCGTAGGACATCCAGGAAGATGGAAAACCTACGAGCTGATATCCCGAGATTTCTGGTGGCCTGGAATGTCCAGTTTCGTCAAGAGTTACGTAGACGGATGCGCTATCTGTCAGTCGACGAAAATCAAGCCCAGAACCCAAGTACCCCTGCAACCCAATCCGATTCCTACAGAGGTGTGGGGAATCATCACCATGGACTTCATCACCGACCTCCCCGTATCCCTCGGTTACGACACATTATTTGTGGTCGTAGATCGCCTCAGTAAAGCGACGGTCATCGCTCCCTGTAACAAGACTATCACAGCCGATGAAACTGCCAAGTTATACCTGGAACAAGTCTGGCGAAGAACCGGACTCCCCCAACAAGTGATTTCGGACAGAGGACCCCAATTCGCGTCTAAAGTGATGCAAGAAGTTTGGAGCAAACTTGGAGTCAAGTCCACTATGTCAACCGCGTTCCATCCACAGACAGATGGAGAAACCGAGTGAGTCAACCAAGATGTCACGGTACGGGGGAAAGGACTCTTACTTACGGTGATGACCTCGTTAGTAAGCAGTAATGTGTCATGGACAGTCGCATCAGTCAGCAGAGACGGTAGAATCACATGCCAATAGGGCATGACTCATTCCTAGGATAGCTGTAGTAGGGTTCGAGCTACTTACGCTACCAGTCGTACGGGTTCAGGAGGAGCTTTAAAGCTACCTCATACATGTATAAATAGTGGCTCGATAAGACCAAGATACGCCATCTTGGTCTTTTTCAATCACCACTCTCCTCTTCTATCTTCTGCGTGATTCGCTTGTCTCTCTGCGAGCAAGTCGTCTTCCTTATCCATCGGATTACCTAGTGGCACGACTCGCCCTAGTGTACGCATAGATCACGTGCCCGTAAGCGCCGTGTATCTCGTAGTCAGGTCACGTGACCTCGAAGAGATGTTTTGCTGAGTCGTGAACGCCCTTTCGCGTCCAAGTCGGACTAAACGCCAGTGGTGGCGTTACATTAAGACCAAGATCCTTCCAACGTGGCGTTCACAACTCGAGACCAGTGGAGAGATTTTCAACCCTACTCCCTCGAACGACGAGGAGACCGCAACGTACCAACACAATTCCTAGGAGCCGCTCGGTGGAGAGAGTACCGAGGAGAAACCGGATACTTTGTAGACTTCGCGTCGGGGCCAACCCGATATCGCCCCGTTGAGTTCAACTTTGACCATTTGTGCTGGGTCGAGATTACGTGGAACCCTGTAGACAATCGCTACGACGCAGTACGACCAGCAGGAAGGAACTACAACTGCGATATCGACTCCAGAAACCTACCCACACACAAAGAGTGGGGACGCATCGACGGGCAACCAGAACAAGAACCTAGCACATCCGAACCAAGAACTCCCGCACCATCCGAGACCAGCGGAGACGACGAAGAAACAGACGGCGAAGACAAATCCGAGGTAGGGGAAATAATACAAACAGCTGAGTCCCTACGTATCAATGAACCCGAGAACATCGAAATCCACCCACCCGCAGACATGGCAACAGCAACAATCACCCAAGAAGACCTGGCTCTCGAAGAAGCCAGAAGAATCACCGAAGAGGCCGAATCCTACCTACGCCCCATCAACCCAACTACAGGACACCGCATGACGGCAGACGACGCAGCCATTTTCAGAGCAGTAGGCCCAGACGTTCCTGACCCACCACCGGGCGCAGGAGGACCCCCAGCACCCAGAAGACCGGGGGGCCCCTTCGGTCAAGGACCACCAGGAGGTGGAAGACCGCCACACGAAAGAAGACAGCCTCAATTCAGGAGGAGGAGGCGGAGGGGACCCCTTCGGAGGAGGACCTACCACCCCCGCCACTGCCGGCAGCGGGACCAGCGCCAGGAGCACCACACGGGTCGGACAAGTTAGTGGGAGAAACCCCGACCATATTCGATGGGAACAGAGATGAGTACGAATCCTTCCTCACCCAATGGCACATATACTGGGGGCAAAATTCAGAAGCGCCAATCATGACCAACGTCTATCGGCGATGCCTACTGTTCTTAGGCTTCATCAAGGGCCCACGAGTATCTAACTGGACGCTCGGATTCCTCCAGTGGCTTAACAATGAACTACACCAAGGACGCAGCCGTTATGACCCATTCCTATGGGATACACTAACCGCCGGATTCTCGGATCGCTTCTCGAACGTACTCGAGCAAGAACAAGCACAGGCCACACTGGCCAAAGGATTTAAAATGGTCGGAGACGACATCGACTCGTATGTAACAAACTTCGAACAACTGGCGCGGAAAGCTGACTACCGCCTCAACGATCGCCAAACGTTGGATCGATTCATGGCGGGCCTCCCGCGAACCCTCTTCACCAAAATTTACGAGTTGGACGACCCCCAAACCTTCAACGAATGGAAGGAAGCAGCACTGCATCAGCAAAAACAGTACATACATTTACGCGCACGCTTAGGACTCAACACTACGCCCCGCATGGCACCACCACCGCAACCACAACAGAATCGCGGATATACTCCGCAGTGGGCCCCACCCAGATTTCCACCACCGCGCTACGACCCAAATGCCATGGACACATCGGCGGATCGAACCCGCGCACGCCTCGCAGAAGTAGGGGATCCGAACCGTGGAAACCCACGACCACCGTTTTCCCCAAGGAGCGGACCAGGACAAAGCCGAGGAGGCAGGCAACGCCGAGACATGCAGGAAGTCATTTGCTATAACTGCAATAACCCAGGCCACTTCTCACGAGATTGTACACGCCCCAGAAAGCCTAGGCAACCATTCCAACCACGCGCGAGCACAAGCCGCAGTATGGAAACGGATTACTACAGCCAAGAACCAGCAGCAGCACGCCGCACAGAAACCACGCCCGAAGAGCAGGCCAAGGGATGGATGGAAACACTTAGAGGGGCAAGTGACTGAGGTCAAGGACCTCATATTTAAAGATCTCTGGACCCAAGAGGGTTTTCAGGACGCCTGAACCCATCGGCCTGGGTGAGGGCAGTCAATTGTGATGAACAGCGCACATGAAGGGATCATACTCACAGTGAACTGGTGACTGTGGTGAGATATGAAAGTGGGCTTGAAGCAGCAACAGAGAGATCTTGCAGTTGAAGCAGATGGGTGTCTGGCACACAACAGATGAGAACTGATGTTACATTGGAGAAGTGGAGACATACCTGGCACACAACAGATGAGAACTGATGTGGACCAGGAGCGTACAAAGTACTCTACTTATACTGCTACAGGGGGTGACGTTGGTAACAACAGGTCACAGTAAATACAAGGCACATTGTTCTGTACACGGACAAAGGAGTGGACTAATAGGAGAACAAGGTGTAAAGAACAAGAAGAGTCCAGACTATGATATCATAGTGACATCACAATAAAGATAAGAACAAAGGAAAAAGTACATAGACGTAGTACAAGGGCAATCCAGGGTGGTCCATGATGTCATGTACACAAGTGATGTCATAGATAAGAGAATACAAGAAGTCCGAGATTGTAAAGATCAACATAATCTAATCTACAAGTCCTGTATATCTAATCTAAAGCAGTCCGTTATCTGCGTGTCCATTTGAGCCGCTAAGTGCGCACAGGTCACTTATCAACAAATTGTAACTCTGTAATCATGACTCGCTATTGTTCGCTTCGAATTCCAGTCTCGATTCGCACAAGTTACTCTATGGCCGATATCAAAGGGCTCGTTGACTCAGGAGCCACCGACAATTTTATGAGACCCGCGTTCGCCAAGCGCATGGGCCTCGGGCTACAAACCCTCGAGAAACCAAAGAAAATTTGGAACATTGACAACACAGAAAATAAAGCTGGGTCCATTACGCACTTCATCGACCTAGATGTTCAGACCAACGGCGTTTCAAAGGTCATGAGGTTCCTAGTCACCGACATAGGCAACAAGGATTTAGTCCTCGGATACCCATGGCTAGCCACCTACGAACCAACCATCAGCTGGGCGCATGCCACCATACACGAAGATGCCCTCCCGGTGGTGCTACGATCAATCAACCCGGCAGAAACACAGACCACCATCGCACGCGCAATCACTCAGGACGAAGCGGAGGAAATAGTCCAAGAGCTTGAAGAAGAATGCCAACTGCGCACCACAGCCACCGAGCTCGCCATCGCCGCAAACCAAAAAACGGTCGTCGCGACCCTCCCCGAACCATACCAACGGTTCGCGAAAATCTTCAGCGAAGAAGCGTCTCACCGCTTCCCACCTTCACGGCCATGGGATCACGCAATCGACTTCAAACCCGGCACCCCCCCAAGTATCGACTGTAAAATATACCCAATGTCCCAGGATGAAGACGGCCACCTGCGCGAATGGCTAGACGAACAACTTAAGCTAGGATACATCCGACCCTCGAAATCACCCTATGCCTCGTCATTCTTCTTTATCAAAAAGAAAGACGGAAAGCTAAGACCAGTGCAGGACTATCGACGTATCAACGCCTGCACAGTGCGCAATCAATACCCACTACCGCTTATGTCGGAACTTATCAACAACCTCGGCGACGGGCATATCTTCACGAAACTCGACGTCCGATGGGGGTATAACAACGTACGCATCAAAGAAGGCGACGAGTACAAGGCAGCCTTCAAAACAAAATATGGCTTATTTGAACCCCTCGTCATGTACTTCGGACTCACGAACTCACCAGCCACCTTCCAGAACATGATGAACGACATCTTGGGCGACACGATCCGAGTCTTCGCAGCAATGGGCACCATCATCCGAGTCTACATGGACGACATTGGAATTGCAACACTGGAACATGCAGGACTTCAAGCGCACATAGACGCCGTCTGCGCAGTACTTCAAGTCGCAATGGATCACAACCTCTACTTCAAACCGTCAAAATGCACCTTCCACCAACCGCGAATGGATTACCTGGGGGTAATTCTTGAAAAGGGGGTGACTCGCATGGACCCTGTAAAAATTGCAGGCATACGCGACTGGCCCACACCTACGAAGGTACGAGACGTACGCTCCTTTTTGGGCTTCTGCAATTTTTACCACCTCTTCATTCGCGGTTTCGCCACATATGCATGAGCCCTCAACAAACTTACATGTAAAGACGCGGAATGGACATGGGGCAAAGACGAAGAAACAGCATTCCAAACCCTCAAAAGACTGGTCACAAGCGAACCAGTACTCGCACACCCCACGTGTCATGGTCGAGGGAATGGATGCTTACTGTACGGATATGACCACGTTAGTAAGTCGCAATGTGTCATGGACTAGGGGATCAGTCAGCACGTAGTAGAATCACATGCCGATGTGGCATGACTCACAACTAGGATAGCGATAGTAGGGTTCGAGCTACTTTAGCTATTCGTCGTACGGATTGGAGAGGAGTTTTAAAACTACCTCGTATATGTATAAATAGTGGCCTAGTGTAACGCCACCACTGGTGTTAGTCCGACTTGGACACGAAAGGGCATTCACGACTTAGCAGAATATTTCTTCGAAGTCACGTGACCGGATTGCGAGATACACGGCGCATACGAGCACGTGATCTGAGTGTACACTAGGGCAAGTCGTGCCACTAGGTATTCCAATAATCGACGAAGACGACTTGCTCTGTAAGAGACAAGCGAAGCACGCGCAAAGAGACGAGTAGAAGTGGTGAATTGAAGAAGACCAAGATGGCGAATCTTGGTCTTATCGAACCACTATTTATACATGTATGAGGCAGCTTTAAAGCTCCTCTTGAATCCGTATGACGAATAGCGTATGTAGCTCGAACCCTACTATCGCTATCCTAGTGTTGACTCATGCCTTAATGGCATGTGATTGCTACTTCTCTGCTGACTGATGCTACTAGTCCATGACACATTACTGCTTACTTACGAGGTCATAGTTGTGAGTAAGAGTCCGTTCCCTGCGTACCGTGACATCACCCCCTTTTCAGCTGCGACAACCACGGCGCCGAGTGGGGCCGATCCCTCCGACCCATGCCTCCTGCCTCTCCGTAATCCTGTCCAGCACGTTCGCCATCTCCAATCTGAACTTACATCTGGCTAACTCCGACTGTACCCCACCAAGCGCTTGGGCGAGGGCGTGGAGACGCTGCTCCATTCGTTCCGCCTCGTGCTTATAGGCCCAGAAGCGGGTTACCTCCGCCTTCACCCCTACGTCTCTTAACTCGTTGATGGCGCAGTCGGTTCGGTGTTGGTTGCTGTGCCCCCCTACGAGGGCATACAAGTCTTCGGGGGCGTAATGGGGCTTACCGACTTCCCTGACTTGGGGTTCAGCGTAGAGGGGGCGACTGTAGACTTTGTCGCTGTCGTCCACGAGTCCTAGGACGATGGGGTCGGGTCCGGCGATGATTTGGATGAATGTGGCTTGGCGCGTCACCCCTTGTGCGTTGGTGATGGGGTAGTGGACGAAATCGTCCCCCCGATTGTGTTTGTATCCGTGGGGTGCGGTGCGCGCTGTCCCTCCCAAGTACCGGAGGCGAACCGCGGGCAGGGTGGAGTCTTCGGTGTCGACCACCACTTCGCCGCGGTATATGGGGCGGCCCGTGGAGTCGCAGGCGTACGGGGTTTCGCAGGGGTCATCAGAATCGGTGGCCGTGATGAGGTAGGGCTGCTCAACTGGGTACCACTCCTTTAACGTCCCTTCTACTGCCTCGTACACTGCTCTCTCAG
>JAKELL010000637.1:0-20036 GCA_021524915.1 Lactarius akahatsu | reverse complement strand
GATGCCACAGACCCAGGACTTCCCTTCCTTCGCAATGACCCCGACCTCTCTTATCTGTACTTCCCGCTGAAGATCGGAGAGGCCAGATACCCGAAGCAAATCGCGCGCTTCATCTATTATCGCAAAGATTACCGAGAGGTCGTAGGGACCATGGGTAGAGGGCACCCATGTTACATACAGTCGGTCTATCTGCAAGTGGTGTATGAGGGACAGCTGCCCCGGCACATCACGGATCAGCAGCTCGCCATGTTTCATCCACACGACCCACGAGCTATATGTGTCAACGAGGTCTTGACAGAGTTACGCGATGTTCACCTCCACGCAGACATAGCGCGCCTCTGAGATTGCTTACTACGGAAGGACACGATTACCGTGCAAGAGTCCGAGCTTCGACGGATGGAGACAGACCTCACGCGCGACCACTTCCATATGGATATGGACCTTGCAAGCATACGGAAGCGGTTGCAGTACACGCGTGTGATACCATTGATATCCGAAAAGTATGACGAGCTCCAAGCCAAGTTCATACGTCCTTGCCCCACACCTGATTCTATTCCCATCCCCCCACGCACCGGAGGGCCCTGCGAGATGCCACGCCTTCAGGGCGAAGGTAGCAGATGCCCTCGCAAGTGCTTCCAATGCAAGTCCATGGACCATCTGATCGCGCAGTGTCCTCAGCGGAGGGCCAAGCAGCCGTGTCAGTGGTGTGGAAGTCGCACCCACCAGTACGACGTATGCCTCATCCGTCACATCTCCCCCATGTCGCCGGCCTACATTGACCCTGACGACCGCCCCTGGTGGTGTGGGAAGTGTCTGTGCTACGACGTGCGACACGCGGAGATCCACTGCCCTCAGTACAAGCAGTGCAGGGAGTGTGGGGAGCGGGGAAGGCATATGTTCCTGCGTCGTCATCGACTAGTCGAAGTCGTGGCGACTTCAAATCTGACAGGGGGGTAATGTTACGATTTCTGCTTCTTGTTGTGTGCATCTCGACTTGTCCCATCAGCTACTGTACGATACGTGGTTTCCGCAGAGTTCTCATTTGTCACGCGTCTGACCGTTTTGCTTCGTTCCGCTCGCGCCCAACTCCTTTCAAATGGCGATTTGCGCCATTGAAAACCACTATGCCTTTCCGAGCTAATCTGGGACACGCGCAAGCCCACGTGTCTTCATAACTCTCGATATGGTACACCCCCTTGTACTCCTTTTAGCGCAAGGTGTCAGTCTGGCATCATGTGTTTGGCCTGGCCAAACATCCTGTATTAGTATATAAGTCACGCCCTACCTAGCTTGTACGGTAGACTTGACTTCTTGTGTAATACCACATTGTTCTTGCCTCACGAACTAATCTTGACTCACTGTTGTGCTTGAGTCCTCGCTTTCGCTCACCTCTTTGCTTGAGCCTTGATCTCCGCTATTATCCTTGTGTCCCTGGGAGACCAAGTGATACTTGTTCACCACCGAACTGAGTCCTTATCGACCTGGGCTTATCCGATCCTGTTGACTTGCTGAAGTACACGCCATACTTAACGCCCCTGTGGTGGCATTACACTTAAGCGTGCACTCTATGGACTTAAGCAAGCAGCTCTCGCATGGTGGCAAGCGCTGGACAAATCCATGGGTGACATTGCCTGTAAATGCCTCCTCTCAGACTCTGGACTGTTTGTGCACACATCCAAAGGCTCTACAGTAGTGGTCATAGTGTATGTAGACGACGCGCTCTTCATGGGCAGCGACAAGACACTTGTGAACACACTGAAAGATGCCTTTAGGCGCAAATGGGAGTGTCGTGACCTCAGCAAAGCGAAGGAGTTCCTGCGCATGCGCATACTTAAGAAGGATGGCAACATCTGCATTGATCAGACTGTCTACCTCAATAAAGTGCTGCAGCGCTTTGGAATGACGAACACTAAGTACACAGCAACACCACTGCCTCAGGGATATCACCCCCTACCAAACACAGACACTGTGGACACTACACTGCGCACCCAATACCAGCAGATCATCGGTTTGCTCATGTATATCATGCTGGGCACACGCCCAGACATTGCATTTGCTGTAACTAAGATGGCACAGCACGCTGTGAGCCCCTCACAAGACCACTTGAATCGTGCACTGCACATATGCCGCTATCTTGCAGGCACTACAGATTACGCACTGGTGTACAGTGGCCACTCAAATAAGGGTTTATTTGTAGCGTCTACCACGGATGCTTGCCTGACTTAGGCTTCTTGCTTGGTGGCGATCCTTGAAAGTTAGAAATTGTGGTTAGCAAAAGTCTCTGGGTAGAAGGCGGGATGAGGCTGAAGGCTTTTGTCTCTCCCAAAGTAAGCGTGAAGGTCTTCTAGTTGAATGACTCCTGGAGGGATCCTATCAATGTACTTGGCACTGGCCCAAGAAGTGCTGTCGAGTGTGAAGAAGGAGTGATACGGGGCAGCCACGCGTTCGTTGCAATATAGATGTACTTGGTAAGCCGCGACGTCTGGAGGGAAGTCCACTGATCCGTGAAGGGACAGGTAATAAGTCACGGGGATCCCTGGTCTAAGGGGATATGCCGGACGACTCACTTAAGAGGGGAGACCTCTTAGCAAAGACAAGTAGACTGTGGTGGTATTGGAAGAAGACCAAGATGCCATTCTTGGTCTTTGCGCTACTCTACTTATACAGATATGCACAGGCTTTGAAGCGCCGCTTGAATACTACTAGCCAATAGCGTAAGTACCGTGAACCCTAGTACAGCTATCCTAGTATGAGTCACATTGAGTCATTACAAGATCCGGTCCGCTATCGTACAATCACATGTGCCGGAGCTTACCCGGCTGACTGATCCTACAAGTCCATGACGATATTCTGCTGACGGCGATGTCATAGTCAACGCGTCAGTGTCCACTTCCCGGCCCGAGTGTCACGGTACGCGAGGAACGGACTCTTACTATACGGATATGACCCCTTAGTAAGTAGTAATGTGTCATGGACTTAGTGTATCAGTCAGCGGTCGTAGTATCACATGTTAGATACTATGACTCATTCCTAGTAGTAGTCGTAGTAGGGTTCGAGCTACTTACACTACTAGTCGTCTCAGATTCAAGAAGAGCTTTAAAGCATCCTCTCACATGTATAAATAGTGGCTCAATAAGACCAAGATAAGCCATCTTGGTCTTCTTCAATCACCACATTCTACTCATCTCGTTCACGCGTGCCTCGCTTGCCCCTTCGTGCAAGTCGTCTTCATCGATCCTCCGGAGTACCTAGTGGCACGATCCACCCTAGTGTACAGTTCAGATTACGTGCCCATATAAGCGCCGTGTATCCCGTGATCAGGTCACGTGACCTTCGCAGAATATTTCGCTAAGTCGTAAATGCCCTCTCACAGTCCAGGTTGGACTAACGCTGGTGGTGGCGTTACACCGAGGTGCTGATCAAACTGAAACATAACATTATTCGTGTGTGCAGATTCTGACTGGGCATCAAACCCTGTGGATTGCAGGTCCACTACCGGATATATGGTTAAACTAGCAGATGGAATATTCAGCTGGAATTCCAGAGCCCAGTGCACAGTCACTCTGTCCTCAACAGAAGCAGAATACATGTCCCTGTCAGACACAAGCCATCAGCTTGTGTGGATTTAAGCGCTCCTTAGTGAGCTTGACATTAACATGGGACCGATTCCACTGTGCAGCGACAATCAGGGCTCTATATTCATGGCATCGAATCCTGTGCAAGAGTGCAGGATCAAACACATAGACATACGCTACCATTACATTTGGGCAGTGGTTCAGCAACACCAAGTGGAGTTATTCTTCATAAATGGCACTGATAATCCTGCAGACATGTTCACTAAGAATTTGGGTTGCATCAAGTTCACACAGTTTCGGGGCACTCTTGGACTCGAAATATATTTGTCTAAAAACGCTCTGAACACCTCTACTGGTGTGCAAAGTGAGGGGGAGTGTTGAGCAAGAGTGAGCGAGCGTGTGCACTGCAAGCTGAGTAATCAGTGAGCACCACAACGCTGAGCCACAGGCTCGGCCACAGCAGTGAGCTGTGGCCTCGCTAGTACGAATCAGAGCGTGGACAGCATCTGCACTCAGTTGAGTGGCCTTAGGCCTTTAGATACGATAGATAGCTATTTATATAGTGTTCTGAAGTGTATATAAGACACACAGGACACATCCAATACACACAGTTCATTCAGAACAACTAAGTAGTTGTAAAGTACAGGCCTCACAGGTAAGCTAAAGTAGTACACAATATACCGTTGCTCCCCATGCCTGCTCAACACGTTTCAGCGCCATTGTTAGCCCTGAGGTGGCCATCTGGCTGGCCTAGGACGAACAGGGGTGATTAAGCTACAGTTCGAGACAAGATCGCCATCCAATTACCTGCCCCATGAGACACTACCTGTACCCCTGGATCTGGCTTTCCATGCTATCAATCTATGTTGAGAAAAAAATCACGGTGAGGACAATAGCCAGTGTGAAAAACAGTTTACCTTCAGGTGGCGGCAAATTTATGTTCGATGCTTTCCTATCTATTAGCACCTAGGTTAAGGCCATAACTTGAACAGTAACGAGACCTACCGAGACCAGGAAAGTCGATGTCCATGGAGGGGTCTGAAAACAATTTTGGCGGAGCGTACGAATTGCTTGGGTCCATGTTTGGGTGATGCAACCTTAGGGGGTACAGCTCAGCTCCTGAACACGGTTCGTTCTCATGATCGAGACCTGCCGGAATTGGGTTTTAAATCAAATGATTATACCAGGTGTGACGAGCCGAGTGTTAGAAGGGGAAGCGCAGTGTCGCGGCATATAGCTACGTAATACCCTCAAGACGAGAAGACGAACTAGGTGTGCTGCTATGGACGCCTTATGGTACTGGACCTAGACACAAAACCGATGAATCAGGAAGTACTTCGTTTCCCAGAGCCCGAAGTGGAAAGCGTAAGACTACATTCCGAGAACACTAGGCCTGTCGGTGATGGAATAGTTAAGCCATACTTTGGTACTCTTGTTTGTGGGTCACGTCACGAAAGGCGAGTTTGACGGTGTTACCCGAGAATTCAATGTCCGACCTTGCGTGCTTGCACCGCACGCTACTGTATGGTGAACCCCAAGTACAGTACAGTACTACGTCGCAATGACATCGACATATCCCTCGAGCTCGAGAACGACACCCTTTCTGCGTAATTATGCTCAGAAGAAGACTCCAGACATAGATGTCCCTAGCATCACTCGCAGTGTATTGCTCGACAATGTTGAGCACGTCGTCTCTCACGAGGGCACAGGTCAATACAGCAGGAATGGATCTGGTGCAGCAGCCTGCGGACTCGCAGCACTGAATTTTGCTAGAGTTGTTTTCTTAAAGGAGCAAGAAGGTTTACGTGATGCACCTCTTCTACAGGCCGTGTTGTCTCGCGAGTGTGCAGAGGTACGGCATTATTACCCCTTACCCCTCAAGCATAGTCTGATCTCCCCAGGAAATCACATCGGTGTGCGCGCAATGGTCGGGAAACCTTCATTTGGAGGTCGACGAAATCTGTCGCGTCCCCGCATTCGAGAAAACTCTAAAGTTAAAGACCACGACATATGGTCAACCTGGAGTCCATCACTTTAAGTCTTTGATCACGTAAGTGTGGGGGCATTATAATCGAATGGAGCAGCCGATAAGTATCCCTTAAAGAGATTTGGTCAACCTCGATTCTTCGGCGGTCGTTATTATCACTCGCCCACCCGAGATCCTCGCTTGTTTGAAGTTGCGACTTTCGACACGCAACGTCTTCATCATATTTGACTCTCATCCGCGCCCGTCCTATCCTAATGGCGCTGGGGCGATTGTTAGCACCTCAGTGGAGGGTACCGCACGTCGTCTCACCGAACTTCTTCCCACTGTTGACCTTCAAGATGGTATTCTTCAGTGGCAAGCGCAGCTCCTAAGCAATTGTAGCGGTCACGTGTTCGTACCCAATAGTCTCGATACGTCTACAGCGGCGTTATGGCAAGCGGTACTAGAGTCCAGTCTCGCACAGCTATCTATGCAGGCAGAGATTTCGGATCTGCGCTCCCAGAACGACTTTCAAACCAGCGAGCAGCAGCGCCTGGAATCCGAACTTAAGGAGGTGGAAGAGCGATGTCGACGGCAAGAAAGGACGATTCAAGAACTTAGGTCTTCCGCAAGCAACACCCATTCTTACCTGACCGGAATTCCCCAGCGCCACTCCTCATCACCAACGTCTCGATCATTCAACCCGTCATCGTCCAAGACATCCACTTCCGCTGTCAATCGATACACCGCCACGTCTCATTCCACCAGCTCACGATTAGCTGGTCCACATGACACCCGTGGAAGCCCTCCGGCACCGCTATTTGGTTCGGACGACAAACTCCCCTACGCGAAGCACTTACAGGGTAAGTTCGACAGCGAAGACCGTGCTCCCCCCGTAGAACGTACCTCTGGTCGATACGCCGCCACGGCCCACTCTGGTTCACGATCGGCTGGATCACATGACACATCACCGCCACCATACTTTGATCGAGATGACGACGGTCTCTCGTACGCGAGACGTTTACAGAGTGAATTTGACAGCGAAGACCGCGCCCTCTCTGCCGAACGTACCACTCTCAGTCGATACCCCACGTCTCACTCTACTAACTCACGATCAGCTGGCCCACGTGACACCCGCACCCGCGGAAGCCAACTGCCACCTCACTTTGAATCGGACGACGGTCTCTCATACGCGCAGCGCTTGCAGAATGAATTTGACAGTGAAGATCGTGCGCTCTCCGCAGAACGTATTAAACTTTCCAAGAACGTCCAACGGGTATTCCAGTGCGGGATATGCATGGAAGATATGCCTGAGGACTCTGTCGCTCGTCCCGATCCTTGTGGACACGCCTTCTGTCGGGAATGCATGCACGGATACGTTTCTAATCGCCTCGAGGAGCACAGATTCCCCATCCTATGCCCTACCTGCACTGCGGGTAAGGGTAAGGGTAAGGGGGTCACCGGCGGTACGCGGATATTCTCCTCTCCCTCGTCGTCAATGTTCTGACTGCACACGGAATGAATTTCATAGAGGTTTCTCAGAGTCTCGCCCTCAACCTCGGACTCACTGATGACCAGTTCAGTATTTGGACCGAGATGGAGATGGTCACGTTTTCCGTGCTTCTGCACTGTCGAAAGTACGCATGTGGCATCTGCCCGCGTGCTTACTAATCATCAGATAGGTGTCAGCGGTCAATGTTCGTGGCGAGAGATGAACACGAAGAAGCAAAGATCATCGCGTGTCCGCTCCCGGACTGCAGCCACGCTTGGTGCAAGCAGTGTCAACAAACGATCGACTTCAATGGGCCGAAGCCGAAGCACTCTTGCGACGGCACATCGGAACTAGATCACTTAATGAAGCAGCAAGGATGGAAGTATTGCCCATGTACGCTCGTTCTCGCTTGTTGCCCCTATCGTCAACCTATTCTCCTTCCCTCCTAGCTTGTAAGACACCGATTCAGAAAGTATCAGGATGCAATCACATGTCGGTACGTTTCTACTGTGATTTGGCGTTTATTCGGCAATCGGTTGAACCCCCTCCCGCAGTGTATGACCCCCGCATGCAATACGTGAGCGCTATTCACACCGCGCTCTTGATCATGTCTCTGATGTAGATTCTTTGGCCAGACACTTCTGCTACCTCTGTGGCGGTCTGATTGTGAAGTCGGCTCTGGGCCAGGAGGTCAAAGAGGCGACGTCGAACCACTTTAGGTCAAAATGTGCGCTCTTCGAATATCCTAGCGAGTAAGCCGTCAACTACTCAAGATAGCCGAAATGTGCATTGTCGTTGAAATGACCGGGCATTGCTACAACATTCCATCATTCATGCGAAGAATGCTTAGATCTTTGCTACCGAGTAACGCATCCCATTCCGTATTCACGACGATATGTAGCAGCTACCATCCTTCTCTGTATTTCATATCCTGTCCAACCGACCAATTGTCTTTTGCTGTCCTCGCGCGTGCAGAGGTCACCTGTGTTCCCCCTGTGACGTACTTCAAACACAAGGGTTTCAAAGTGGGTCTCTCACTTCCAGATTTCCGGAAACCGTGGCTTTCCTTTCCTGTCCTTCGTTGACCGTGTAAAACCCCTGCGATGCACACCGAAGTTACTCCAGGCCAGTCTTCTGCGCGAGTGTATACACGTTCGACCGTAGTGCGGATTACACATCCATCGGGAAACCGCAATCACCACCAGCCGCTTCTGAACCCCTTAAGTTCTGGCGGGAGTGGTGCGCAAAGATCTGGTCTGGCGGCCGATCCAGAAAGCTATATTGACACTCTTCACAGTAACGTACATAGCCAGCGCTGTATCTACGGAAGACGAGCCTCAAGTTGGGGTCAGAGCTTCTATACCGATCTCGAGTTCCTTGTGTTGAGTACCCTGCATGTTGATTTGAAGCAAGCTCGTGAATCAACCAACCACCTTGGCCAGGGCACAATCTGAAACAAGCTTGAATGTTGGATTTGCGTTCGGTCTTTTGTTCCGTTTCCAGCTCGTCGCAGGTACAGTACATCACGCTGGTCGTACTGCGGCGAAGGGACCGGACTCTCTCGGCCGAGGAGCCCGGGGCCCGGCCAAGTCGATGGTTCGAGCCGGCGCGGCGACCAGATTCTTTTCCGTGCTCCATGATTGACTTCAGTTACGCTCGTCTTCCGCGCACATGTACACAAAGGAATCGCGCCGGGGCACTTCTATTTCGAACACGACTACATCGACGTTCGAAGCTCTACGAGGCGCAAGACCAACCCACTGAGAAATTTCTAGCGAGTAAAACTCCTCGGAGTTTCCGAAGGGCAGGGGGTCGCAAATCTCGCAAATCTTGCAAACCATTTGAATTTGATCTATACTCGAAACACGCACCAATTTAAAAAACACGGAAATGGGGAATGTCAGGAATAACATAGGCAAGAATGCAACCCTAGATGGCTAATATCTGCGGGTCATCCCGCTGACGCTTGGTAGTTTCCTACGGAACTCGCAAACCACATGATGCGCGAGAGGCAAGACTCGGCACGCCTCATGCAATACACTTGTGTCGGCTTCGATCAGGCGGCGAGAAGTTTCATACCGTTGGGCGCGCTTCTACCGATTGTATGGTTCCTGCTTCTCTAGGCCTTCAACGTCCGGGGAAGGGTACTTTTAGGTGAAAGATGCCACGGGGTCCTTCCGAGGAGACTTGTTATAAAGAGGGAATGGTACGCTATCCTTACCAACCTCCTTCGTCTGCCAGGGTTCTGAACACACGCATTCCTTTTTCCCTGTACAACATCCATATTCTCCCTCCTTTTCTCGCTGTAAACCACATCTGTCCAGCTATGCCACCTCGATCTCGCAAGAACAACTCGGTGGAAAGGGACTCTCGGTCATACAACGACTCCGTGGGGACCAAGTATGAATCGGCACAAGAGTACTATACCCGCTTTCCCAACCGCTGGGCCCGCATTCGGTGCGATATGGTCACTAACCGCTCGGTCGACCTGTTGATTGACCATCCATTGTCACTAGGGATTATATCCGCGAGCCTGCTGCGGAGATGCTTGGAACGATGATCCTCATCCTATTCGGAAATGGTGTCGACTGCCAGGTCGTACTTGGCGGCAGTACCAAGGTGTTCGCCGCCCCAAAAGGCGACTACTTTTCACTGAACACCGGATGGGCAATCGGTGAGGCGTATCCTGCTCCAGCTGGGTAATCATAGCTGACTCAGGGACTGTATGTTGCAGGCGGTGCACTCGGCGTCTGGGTCTCGGGTGGCATATCAGGTGGACATCTTAACCCCGTCGTACGTCATTTCCATCGTGGCGCCTATCTTGGCTAGGGCTTTGTGCTGACCGTCCTTGGAATGAAACGTGCAGGTGACCATCTGTTCGGCCCTCTTCCGTGGATTCTCGTGGAAGAAAGTGCCGCTATACATCTTTGGCCAGGTCTTGGGCGCGTACTTGGGTAGCCTGTTCGTATACTCCAACTACTTCCACGCGATCGACTTGTTCGAGGGCGGGAAAGGCGTCCGCACGGTGCCCGGCACTGCTTCGCTTTTCTCTACGTACTCAGTGAGCTCCAAACTGGAAGAACTAATACGCTGATTCCTGACGAATGCGTTCGCGTGCCCCATTTAGGCACCATACATGCCCGCTGCAAACTGCTTCTTTGATGAGGTTAGCTCCACATACCCTTTATTGGCTGCGTAAGTGCTCACCTGCCCGTTATTCTCTGTGTAGTTCCTCGGCACGTTCCTCCTTTTGATCGTCGTCTGGGCGGTCACAGATCCGCGCAACGGCCCCCCTCCCTCTGGGATGGTCCCGCTTGTTATCTTCTTCGTCATATTGGGGATTGGTGCCGCATTCGGAATGCAGACAGGTCAGTCCAAGACTTGGCGGTTTGGCGGTTCTAACATCAGATACAGGTTACGCAATCAATCCGGCACGTGACCTCGGCCCCCGGCTGATGACTTGGACCGTTGGATACGGCCGAGAAGGTGCGAACGAGAACAAAGATCGAGGATGAGAATGATGAGAACTGATCATCTTGCAGTGTTCAACTACCGTAGCCAATACTGGCTCTGGTGTCCGATCCTTGGCTCTTTTTCTGGAGGGATCGTTGCGTGCTTCATCTATGACTCGCTCCTTTACGTTGGCCCCGACAGCTTCATCAACAAGCCGTAAGTTTTATAATGATACGGTACCATTTATTTTGCTCAAATCGAGATCGCTTTCAGGAGCGCAACTGCACGACAGTATCTGGCCACTCATCCAAAACATGAAGACAACACCACCCTGACCACACATTCATCGTTGAACGGGGTTTAATTGGTTGATTTCTCCTTTTTTTCTGTCTCTGGGTTGAGGGCCGCTTGGCAATAAAATTGGCCCCGATATTTATTCACATGTCCTGTGATTCCTCGTATTTCATGTATAATAGCTGTTATGAGTCACCTTGAGTCAACTGAATAGAACCACGATGAGCATTGTCGGTTTGTGTCGAAGTGTCCTCGAACCTTTTTCGCGTCGTTTTACCGTCTCGCCCACCATGGCGACCCGCTCTTTTTCTCAGGAAGACTCACAACTGATCGCCGACCTCCATTCGTTGAACAAAAAGTCGCCCAAGCTTGTCAAATTCGTTCAATATGCTGCGCCAGCCCTCCCAGACGTCGCTGTGGAGAGTTGGAAGATGAACGAATTCAAGTACTATGACGTTCCATCGCCATTCCCGACCCTCGCACGTGGGCTGTTTTCGACCAAAGAGAATGGGGCAAAAGTCGACGAGCCACGATATCGAATCGTCGCGAGAGGATACGACAAATTTTTCAACATCGGAGAGGTTCCTTGGACAACCGTGCGTTCCTCTCGTACGTGCTTGCCCGATTCTAACTTTATCTCCAGTGGTCATCTCTAGAGGCTCACACCAAGCCACCGTATACCTTGACGCTCAAATCGAACGGATGTATCATCTTTGTCGCGGCCCTATCGCCGTCCAAGCTCCTGGTTACTTCGAAACACTCAGTAGGGCCCGTGCAGGGTTCCCCAGAGAGCCACGCTCAGGCCGGTGAGCGCTGGCTGCATCATCACCTAAAACAGGCCGGAAAGACGACGGAGCAGCTCGCGGAAACTCTATGGGCGAAGAACTGGACCGTAGCAGCTGAGGTGCGTCGTCCCACATACAGACCCAAACCACGGCGTCATCACCCGCCCGCAGCTCTGCGACGACGGTTTCGAGGAACACGTCCTCCCGTACTCCGCCGAAAAGACCGGCCTGCATCTGCACGGCATCAACGAATGCTCGCGGCACTTCCGGACGCAGCCCACTGCCGTCGTCGAGGCGTTCGCGCGCGAATGGGGCTTCATCCCCACCCCCTCGCTTGAGCTCCCGTCCGTGCAGGACGTCAAGACGTTCACGGAGGAGATCGGCCGCAACGGGACGTGGAACGGCGAGGCGCTCGAGGGCTTCGTCGTGCGCTCGACCGTCACCTCCTTCCCCACAGATCGACGCGCCGACGGCCGGCCGCCGTATGCCACTGGCTCGTCATTTTTCTTCAAGGTCAAGTTCGACGAGCCGTACATGATGTACCGCGACTGGCGCGAGATCACAAAGGCGCTGCTCGCGCGCGGCGAGGGTGCGAACCTGCCGAAGAGCAAGATGGCGCGTTCCGAAACGAAGGTGTATGTCAAGTGGGTCAAGGACGAGATCAAGAAGCGCCCGGAACTATTCGAGGGCTACACGAAGGGCCACGGGATCATCGCCACCCGTGAACGGTTCCTTCGATGGTTGGAGACGGGGGAGGGAGAGCGCGATAAGGAGAAAGTAGAGAGCGCCGAGAGGGTCTCTGCGCCGTCCGACAAAAAGTTTGGCAAGACGATCATCATGCCTGTCGCGGTCCCCGGTGTCGGTGCGTTGTACACTCCGTTTACCTGGTGAAGCTGTCGAACATCACACCAAAAGGAAAAACAACCGTTGCCGTGGCTCTTGCGGAGCTGTTCCAATTCGGGCACACACAGAGCGACGATGTCCGGGCGAAAAAGCGGGGGCCCGCTTTCATTCAAAATGTCAAGAAGCTCTTGCGAGATCATGACGTAGTCATAGCCGACAAGTTGCGTGAATGAGTGTCGTCCTGTCTCCCACTTCGCCTGACAACAATCATGCAGAAATAACCATCTTCACGTGCACCGTCAGGATCTCAGAAATGCCGTCAAGGGCATGCACCCGCCCGTTCGCCTTCTCGCGCTCAATTGGTCACTCGACCAGCCCCACGCGGAGATCCACCGTATCTGCGCAGACCGCATCATGGCGCGCGGCACGAACCACCAAACTCTGCACGGCGACGAGCAAGGCAAAGCGCACGAGAGCGTTTTGTGGCGGTTCTTGATCGACACCGAGCCGCTCGCAGACGACGAGGCAGACACGGTGATCGAGATGGACACACGCGAGGACCTCGAGCACGCGCTCTCGCGCGCAGTCGATGCCGTCGTGCGTGTCCTAGGGCTGCCTCGTCCAGACGCCGAGCGCGTCGGCGCGGCCCTCGCCCGGGCACGCGGGTATCGCCCCGCGCGCACCGATGCGGAGCAGCAGCGGAAGCGCCACGTGCCCCCGCGGTACTTCGGTATGCTCGCGGAGATCGACCTCGTCAGCGCGCTCGACGCGCCCATCGCCTCCGCGCGCAACGGAGACGCCATGCGCATGTTCTGGGACGCGCTCAAGGCACGCTCGGGCGTCGCACGCCGCCCGCACGTCACGATCGTGCACAGCAAGCAGCTGCCGGAGTGCGTGGACCTGTGGGAACGCTGTACCACGCTGTATGCGCTGCCCGCGCCGCCGCTGTTCCGCGCGCGGCTCGGGCACGTCGTGGCGAACGAGCGCATTATGGCGGCGACGGTCGAGGATCTGCGTGTGGACGACCCTGAGGCGGAAGAGGCGCAAGCGGGAACTGCGTTTGTCTCGCAGCTTGGCCATGCGCTTCGCGATAGCTTGCACGTCACGATTGGACTGCGGGACGCGGATGTGCTTCCGGTCGAGGCGGGCGCGTTGGTCGCATCTTTCAGGAAAGGTGCGAAGGGCGTGCAGAGCGTGTCGTTGGAAAATGTGTTCATCAGGGGGAGAATCCAGGGTCTGTTCAGCTGAAGTTGTCCAAAAGAAAGGAAACAGTGTAGTCATACCTAGCTCGCGCGGACGAGTCTCACAGATCTCATGTATCATACCCATACACACCACTCAATACTTGGCTCAACTTGGTTGGGCTCAACGGGAATACATCGCCTTGATGTGAATACATAGACCACCCCGAATAACCCGGGGACTAATTTTCGGGAACTCATTGATGTTCACGTCGTGGTCATACAGTAAGTTCGGACAGCATCCCATCGGCGTTAGACTGACACGCATGTCACGCCCCACGCTCTATTGCAAGTGTGGCATGTGCAATGCAGCGTCACTGTAATGTCGCCTGGTGAGTACCGATGAGGGACTGTTCCCAGGTTTGTCTTGAGATCAGGGAGGTGCAATGCCCAAGGCGAGGCCGCATTGCAATCAGTCGCGCAGGTATCCACGCGGCTCCTAGCCTCGTACGGATATTTTACTGGTACAGTGACACGCTGTGCTCTTATCTCTAAGGCTGCGCACAAGTGGTGTGCTGGATAACGCGAACGGCGAGTCACCCATGCTACACGGTGACCAGGGGCGCAAGGAATCGCGCACGCCTCCGCATGGCGTAGAACACCGATCAATTGACCGCAACGATCGTTAATACGTCGTGCTTGAGTTTCTAAGGACGCGTGAAAGTGCAGGGTGCTAGTGAACACGAGCCAAGGGTATTCTTCTCCGTTCAAGTTCTTGATGCCATAATATGTATACGAAAAAATGGGGGCCCATGAATCCAGTAGAAAATGCCAACACTGGGTTAGATAACAGGGGGAAACCGAATGAAGTTGTCCGAGCGAAGCTCGAACCCACGGAAACGCACTGGCAGCACAGGAAAGGCAAGGGCACCGGCATCATGATGCAAGGGCAATGTCCTTCCAGAGCTGTATAGCGTGGCCAATTTTGGAAGGCACAGCTCTCCGCCTATGAAATCAGGAGAACCCTTTTGAAATTCATTAATATTCATTTCCTAACGAGCGTGTCCAAGCGTGCGTGGCCCACCTCACCGTTGCAAAACCAGATGGAGAACACGTTCCCTCCCAATAACTTGGCGATCGTGAAACCACCGGCCGGGTCTGTGGCGTTTGGTCAGCGATAAGTAGGGTATTCCTCAAACATTGCTCACCTCTTCACGACAACATCCTCTCCTGCATTGCGGCCAAGTCGCTTTCGCAGTCGAACTTGTTGCGACCTTTTTCTCGAGCTCTTCTCACTTGACCCCATCCCTGGTTCTTTCCTGAATCTCAGCTAATGGTGGACTCGGTGGCGGACGAACGACCAGCCGGACGCGTCAATTTTGAGAGCGGGGGGAATGGTTCCCTCTCCAACAGCGAGCTGTGGTGGCGGGACCGCTACCACGATATCGTGGCCAGTGGCTACAAACCTCGACCTCGGTATGACCCCGGCTGGCAACCGTCTTGGACTCGGAAAACATCGAGAAAAGACTCTTTCGTGACGGACGATTTTCAACCCACCCCTGTAGGTGTTTTTCCGTCGCCTTCGTGCTGCACGCCTGACCCTGACGGATTGCGTTAGTTTCGATCTGTGATGGACGCGACTCGTATGCACGATGGAAAACGAGTTATGCTCAAGAAAGTTCTTCCTGAGGAAGGATCCCACGAACTGTCCATTATCCGATTCTTCTCTTCTGATGAGCTCAGAACCAATCCTAGCAACCATTGTGTGACATTGCTTGAGCTCATCGACACCGCAGGCACCAAACTTGATAAAAAATTGATGGTCATGCCGTTCTTGCGTCCTTTTAACCATCCTCGTTTTCAAACGTTTGGGGAATTTGTAGCCTTCTTTATACAGATCTGTGAGGTCAGATTGGGAATTCCATTCGAGTCTCATTCTTGTGAATTCTAACCTATTCTGCTCAGGGTCTTCAATTCATGCACCAGAATAACGTTGCACACCGGTGAGCGCGGTGTATTTTTCTCAAAGGATCGTTTTCTCAGCGCTTTCTCTTATAGGGACTGTACCGTGAACAATATCATGTTCGATCCGTCCGACATGTACCCCAAAGGGTATCATATCTCACGAATAAACCGGAGTAGGGATCTCAAGGGAAGGGCCGAGCGACACACCCGAACTGACCGACCACCCCGCTATTACTTGATCAACTTTGGTTTGTCTCGCAAGTACTCTTCGCGAGAAGTTGTGGACGAACCTCTCCGTGGCGGCGATGAAACTACGCCAGAACACTCGCTCGGAGGACGGTGCAATCCGTTTCGCACCGATATCTATAACCTTGGAAATGTCGTCCGCGAGTAGTTCTTGATGGTGAGGTTGACGTTAAGCAAACTTTACCTATTGCGGAACTGACAGAACATCGCAGAAATGCAACGGCTTTGAATTCATGCAGGGGCTAGTCGATGAAATGACAGACGAGAGTCCAGAAAGGCGTCCTACCATTGAGGGAGTAATCAAGGGTTTTGACCACATTCGTAGCTCCTTGAGCACCATCAAGCTACGCTCCCTAATCTCGCTGAAGAAGGACCCCCGATTATTCACTGCGTCCCGACATGTCCGACAGTTGATACGTACGGCTCGTTACATCGTTCTTAAGAAGGCCGCTATTCCAATTCCTTGAGTCTTGACATTGGTCGTATGATTACCCGTCACGACCCGGATATGTAATTACGGGCAAACCTCGTCCACTTTGTTTCGCTATATATCTCCTTCACACATATCACGACATCATCGAGTAGAAGGAAATGAGGCGGAAATGAGATTGCCTCCGCATTTTAGTTTTTTTTTTTTCAAAAACATCTAACTCCGTTTTTTCTATTAAATCATATTTTCAGTTGTTGGACATGCGATGTATACAGTATGGGTTATTGTTGCTCTGTGTGAATTAGGCGATAGTCGCCCATTCAAGACCGAAGACTGGGCGGAGAGACGTCAATTACTGGGACGAATTACCCTAACAACACTACGAACGCACACATAGCAAGTCATTGTAAGCGAGAGCACGATTTGCTGCACGGTACCTTGCCATGAGGCAAGCGCGTGTAGCTGACTTTCAAGTTCAGATTCGTTCAAGTTGGCGTATTCGTGGTCGCCGCTTTCAGGGGCAATGAGCCCCGGGAAGGTTTTGTGCATCAGTTGGGAAGCCGCCGAATGAGTTGGATACAGTACTTGGAACCGGTGAGGTTTTGATGATGCCCGGCGTCAGAGGTGTGGGAAGGGGAGAGACAGCAATCGCTGGGCTGGGGATTAATCGACGGTCTGATCTATTTCCTTACTGCACCAGTTTAAACGAACTCGACCCCGTTGTGCAGCGCTGCAGGTTAGGATCTGTCGTCAAGCGGCGATGGGAGACAAAGAATAGTGGCGGCCATATGTGATCAAGTATGACGGGTCTTCTCCCTGAGAAGCTGTCACGTGCCTTGTTCACGCATGTTCCGACGGAACAGTGTGCGCACCCTATACAGTGCATACGGTATCTCACACTGCACTTCGGCGGTTTCTAGGGTTTCATCGAGGCGTCATCGAGCTAGAGACTGATCGGATCGATGGATTACCAGCAAGATCACCAGTGCGCTCCGAGTCTTCCTTCCTAAACGGCACGCCTGCCGGGAATTCGGAGCACTTTTAATCATCCCTGTGTTCGAGGACATCCGTTTGAGGACAGTCGCAACAAGACGACCTGCCGATATACTAACCTCATTAGCAATGCCCTTACCCTATTGTAGTCCTCGTGTGTGACATGCAGTTCCGTGGCTTCATTCAGGAGGTCGTCCGGCGTCTGCCTAGCCTGTGACGACGGTAATACATTTTGTGCACTCCGTATTCTGGTCACCCCCGTCTTCCTGGTTGTGACAGGCGTCAGCGGTTGACAGCCAACAACACCTCAGCTTCTGCTAGTCTCCTGCTTTGCCCAAGTAGTAGGACCCGGAGTGAGGCTTCCGGTGAACAGGGACAGAAAAGGGGAGGGACAAGATGCGGGACGAGAATACAAGGGTAGCTCATGCACAGAAAATAGACAAATCCGAGTCAGTGTATATCTTTGATTGGCATTGACCACTTACTATAATCTGAGCCCTTCCAATCTAGCCCTTCTGGTCCTTCTATTCCGTGATGACGGGAGGAACCAAACGCGCGTGTCGAGAGACGAAAGACGAAAATGACGACAAAACGGTCACTAGTGACCCGATTCCTGGAATTTGTGAGTTTCGAACAGTTTTTGAGTGTGAGAACTGTGAGTGGGCGATAGTGATGACTATAGCAGACACGAGCGTGCGTGCAAACACGCAGTGCATGGGCCGGAAACCAAATACGAGCCCCTTGTCTAGTTGCAACTTTGCTTCGTTATCAACTAATGCGAATACAGATTTCGCAGGTGAGAGAAAGTAAAGATATGTGAGAATAGTAAGATGCTTGTTGAGATTCGTCAACTTGATCGATCATCGATCATCGACAAAGGAAGCGGAGTTTGTCGGGATTTCCCACCGTGGCTCGGGCTCAAGCGCAAGTTGGTGCGCCACCACTGCAATAGATACCTCTTCCGTTTATTTCAAAAGAAATGTCCGTCAATGCGACGCTGTGGTGGGAACAGGGAGCTCGATTCGTCGTCTTCAACCGCCAAGCTCCCGAAAGCGCCAGCTGCACACATCTAGGCACCCCGGGCCCAATTGTCACCGGCATGCCGGTGGGGTCCCTTCGAGTTCTCGCTGTGCACCTTCTCTCACGTACCCATTCATGTATGTGACATACCACAGTATATTTTACGAGTGGATGTTGGTCCCACCCCTAGATCGGCGTCAGCTGAACGCGCTCATTTCGCCGTGGGTCCTCCAAGTCACAGACAGTAAACGGCTATTAACCAATTAGTCCATTTAGTGAGAGCACAATATCAGCTTGAACGTTTCGTGCACACACCTTGGTCACGGCCAAAATAGAGCATAGTTCCCAGACGAGCTCCCTCACCATTGCCCTCCATGCCGTCCGCTGGGGCTATGATAGTACGAGCGGCCACTTCCACATCATCGTCTTCGCCAAAGGGTGCCTTGCCCCCCATCTCCATCGTTTTCATTTGCGCCGGTTTCATCGCGATCACCATGTTCTCGCTCTGTATGTGGCGGAAGCTCCTTTCTGGGGAAGCGTTCCAGCCCGTTTTGGTCCACATCCCGATCGCACGAGGGCGAAAGAACGACGGCGATTCCGCCAACGATCGACCGGAGATGTTTGACACCTGGACAGAACGGTGTACCTCAAAGAACCTGAAATGGGAAGAATACGTGGTGAGTACAACCCTTTCCAGCCTCGGGTGGGCGATCACCGCCGCTTATGGTCCACCACCTCCCCTTTCTAGCCTTTCTCCGTGACCGTTTTGACCACATCTGGACCTGATCGGGAGGCGGGAAGACTTCGGGGCGAAAGTGCGAGAGTGAGGAGGGAGACAGACAAACAGGACCAGGGAATCTGCCGCCTACAAGTCGGCGTCCTTGTTGCGATGCCATCGCAACTCCACACGAAACCCCACGACCGTGAGCTGTCGTGGAGTACTTTGCGGGGAGGAATGGCTATCGGACTCACTGAAATGCCATGGATCGAAGAGGGGTGTCGTTAACCCAAGAAAACCGCGTCTTAACTCGATTGTGGCTTTTCGTACTGATTCCCGTACCCGAGACCGAGGCATGACCAAAAATCAGTTAATAATTGCACAGCGTACAACAGGCGTAGCAATACGGCCTCCTCTGCGTTAATGGTACGTGCGGTATTGGGACTGCAGAATAATGTGAGGTTAGGTTAGAGCGGTGCTCAACTCTGCCCTGATTCCCAATCACACGTAATACTTGGAAAAGCTCGAAATGATGGATATTTGGCGGGCCGCAAGGTACAGCAATAACGAAGGAAATAGTGATGCCACTCATGGGAAGAGCGGTACTGTGAGTATACCGTGGGCCTGCATTTCGGAGGGTGGCGGCAAGCACGACGCACGTGATACCCTCATCCAGTGCTGCCACATGCACACTGAAAGCATAATTCTGTCTTTCCATGAAAAGATCATGAAAAGGCGCTGACAAATACTTAAAAATTTTACAAAATCTGTACCCCAAAAAATAGCATGAATGGATTTTATGTCCATTCAAGGATTATCACATGAGATATACTGTGAAAAAACTTAATGTTCATACGTCTTAAAAAAATTAAAAGTTTGTTTACCAATTGTTCTGATACAAAAACATAGCTTAAACTTAAAGTCTTTTCACAATTTATCCAAAATGGATAATCACTGAATAAACTTAATGTCAGTTTCCATCACCCCTGTCACACATTTTTCACAGTCCATTCCATGGCCACATCCAGAAAAGACTTAATATGTTTTCATTGAAAAATATTCAACAATTTTTCAA
>JAKELL010000636.1:0-20043 GCA_021524915.1 Lactarius akahatsu | reverse complement strand
ATGGATGTCCTGGGCCCCGCCCTTCTCCCGCTTTTTCTATATCCCGTACAAGGGAGACTCGGACTTGCTCTCCACGGGGCCCTCGAACTCAATTGCACAAGTCGAACGGAATGCGATGCTCTGCACGCCGCACGGTTTGCGCCCCTTGCCACCTACTGCGGAGCGCAGAAAGGGTGTCCTAAAAAACGAGATGGGGACACACCACCCCAGCGATTCAACACCCAATAAAAAAGACGAGAGACAAGCTTCGTGATCCGAGGAGCAGAAAGACTTACGTGAATAAAGGCAGTCACTGCGCGGGTGCGCCGGGGGCGACTGCCGTGACCGCAACAGAGACTCTGGCTGGGGCCAAGGGAATGACCATGATGACTACGGCTATTCTTGGCATGGGTGTGGGAACCGTCATGCTGTGCGTAGTAGGTGCAGGTGTGGCTTGTCGTCGAGCACCCAGTGGCCGATTCGGTCGACGGTTCGGACTCGGTCGACGATGGCACGATGATTTCTATCTCGGCATCGGCGTCGAAGATGTCCTTGGGCTGAACAGGCCCGCGTCGTCAAGCAGGGCACACGACACATTCTTGATTGTATATACGTACCAGGGCAAAGCTCGAGCGCGACGGGGCCCGAGGTGGGCTGGAATATCGGTAATCTACAGTCTTTCCCGCGCGAGTCAGCGACTTGTCCGATCAGTGCGAAAATAAAAATTAAGCGGGACGCATGAAACAGGGGGACGGGACCGGTTGGAAGAGGGTCTCGTAAAGCCAGATATTTACCGTTAGAAAGTCGCTGTCAAGCCGCGGCGGATATCGAGGTGGGTGCGGTGCGAAAGAGGGCGTTGACTTGGAGCGGCGAACGCCGAATCTATTCCACCGCCTGCTGCCGCGTGGCGCTGCCGCCGTGCCTGGGAGAGAACGAAGGAGATGGACGGGAGCGTCGGGTCGTGCGAGCGCATCCTCTCTCTCTCTCTAGCGGATTCTATGAAAGAAGAGAGTGCGAAAGAAAGGGGCGAAAGAACCCGGGGGGAAGAGAGGAAATGATTGAGGGAAGGGACAGGAGGGCAAGGGTGGCGGTGTGGGGGGGGCTGCTGTAACGTGGGCCTTATATGCGTCTTCCGGAGCGGTCGAATCACCCGCGCTTCCCAATCCACACCAGCACAGATCAAGCTGGTAGATCTAGCGCGAGACGTGTGGCAACCGATCCTGAGAAGCAAGATCGCTCAGGCCTCGGTGCAAGAGTCATGTCCTGTCCAAGAGTCACGGATGCATGGGCCGTGCAACGGGGCAGAGAGGCACGAGATGACCGAGAAAGGCAGAATGAGACCCAAGTTTTGGTATTTGGGGACGCCGGCTGCTTTCAGACATTGGGAGCGGGTTGTGCATTCCCTTCACCGCGGACAAAGAGAGACAGAAGATATGTGATTTTGGCCCGCAGCGGCGCAAGCAGAGAAGAAGAGGCAAGCCCCTGACTCTGAGTCACAGACCAAGACGCAGCTGAGCCGGTATAGCAGTAGTTTGACACCGAACATGCCGGACATTCGCATGATGGCTGTCAGTGATGAGCATGCTCGCGGCGCATGGTGGCCAGAGGGCCATCTATAGCCACCAGATTTAGGGGCCCCTCCTGGGATGTGTCTAATAGGCCCCGGCTTGGTTGGGCGGATTGTTCCTCGATGCTCGCACCTCTGGTACTTAGTTCTAAGTTAGGATGACGTGCATCAAACCATACACTGCCGGCGTGATCCGCCGTTCGAGACCACAATACAGTGTACCCAGCTAGGCCTGGGCAAGCAGGAAGGTGGGGTTGTAGTTGGGCGCCACCTACTGCATTGATTCCTGAAGATGGGTGGGTGGGAGCTGAGCGGGCATCGTTTACCTAAACAAGCCCATGTAGTACGTCAAGGAGAAGATGCATATCGCTGCAGCGCTCCATCATGCATCATCTTCTGGACGAGATAGCCGTGCATCCAGTGCCGTACGTGTCAATCATGACCTTGACTACCTGTCTTGTCTAAAGGGACCAGGGCACGCCCAAAAGAACTTGTTCGTTGCCTTTCGAACCCAGGGCACACCTACTTCCTAGTACTACCGACGTCTACTGTACGACACCTCTGAGAAAGAGAACCACGTCCGGGCCCCAGCCATCGAATGGCGACGTGGTGATGGCCCGCGATATGGTGCAGTGGTGAATAGAACCCACCGGGCCAACTTGAATTAATGAAACAAAGGACGAACAGGTACAGTTATCACGTCGTGGCACGGGCACCCCATCAGTGCGCCCCAAGATGACTTTGAACGTTGAACGATGAACAATTGATGAACGTGGAAATATCGTGCATTTATGTCGTGGCGGCCTAGACAGGCATCTGATCTTGCTCCATTACGCCCATTCGCGATCCTGGCGACCTTGACGACGCCTCCTCAGGCTCCTGGCGCCTGGTCGACTGCCTTCCATGGGTCCCCCAAACGTGCAACTATTGATCGATCTGATCTCGCGGACACCCGACGTACTCAAACATCCAAAACAGGAAAACTAACACAGGATAAAGCCGTCTCCCATCGCATTTGGATTTAGGCAGTGGAGGTGCCACCGTCATGATACGATAGTGATAATAAAAGGAGCCCCTCCGTGATGAACGGTGTCTGAAATCGGTGCGATTCACTCCTGGAGAGGGGGAAAAGAGAACAATTTGCTTGCCGCATGCTTATTGACAAACCAAAATCGAATAGGGAGTGCCATGCCGTAATGCCTTTGCCTCAACCATTGAACCAAAAGATACGGTTCTCAGCACGAGCTAAGTTTTCTGAAAAGAAGTATCGCGCGGTGTGAATAGTACTGTGATTGTAGGGCTCGAGATCGATCCCGGCGATGGCGGTGCTGAGGTTATGATAAACAAGCACTTTATGGCCCCTAGGCTCTCACGAGAAGCAGAAAAAAATACAGGAAGCGATACTAGGAAAGAGGATTACGTTGTTGGTGAGCAGTTAGGAGGGCAAAAAAGAAGCCAGACATACAACAATCGACCCCCACGTTTTTGGTTTTGCCGGAGGTATGCCCGAGATGGGCGGCCAAGCTCACACTTGCAGACCAGAGTCCGACTACCTGAGTGTTCCGACAGTCCCGCAAGAATCATTCATCCATTCGCAGAACGGCGCATGGGGTAAGAGGAGCGCAGCAAACACGGTGCCACGGTGAGCTCTCGACAGCCCGCTGCTTACTGTATCATGACAAACTTGTCAAAAAAACATCGCAAAATCCCGGGTTTTTATGCTGTAATGAGTCATCTCGTTAAACTTAATGAAGCCAGTGAACATAAATGAGACCGGGGAATTTACCCAGGTCACTCAGACTCGAGTGCCAGTTTAAGGAGTAATATTATCTTAATAGGTCAAGCAATCAACCCAACTTGAGATTATAGGCCTAGTCATCCGATTATAAAGATGCCCCGAAATTGGGACGAGTCACCTCCTAACAGGGAAGCGGATGGGGAACTATCGTAATAAACTGCGAAGCTCAGGACCATTGGCGTTGTCATATGGACACAGAATCACGGCTCCAGTCCTGGCCAAAGAAGCGAGTTGTATGGAGGCCATGCCCAGACTGAGAGAGATGAGTTGAACCTAACTCATTATGAAAACGGGGTTTTTGTTGTCCAATCCCCCCAATGGTTCTTGCAGTGATTAGCACATTGGAACGGGGCATTAAGACGGAACAAGAATACCACACGCAGTCCTCGACTTACGTCCTAAATAACCGGTCGAGCTGAGTGAGGATTCAAAGAAGCGAGAGCGGATGCTTTCAGGATTCATAACCGCCCAAATTACGCCTACCAGATGTTTATGCGCGATGCGCCAGTTTGAGGGTCCTTCGTTCGTATGGTTGGAGACGCAGCTTCTTCATATTCGTATTTGCACATGCGTCGCTAAGTTTTCGTTTGATGATTGTTCCAGTCAAGTGTGTGAACCAGTCCAAGCGACCGGTGTTTTGCGGTGTAATCGATGGAGCTCCGTGAGCCAACAGTGCTAACGGCACAAGAGAGCCTAATTTTGCGATGCCGCCAGGGATCTTGACATGAACGCACAAGCTTCGAGTCTTAGAATACACATCATCATGAGCCTAAGAGAATGACACATAGAGATGACGAGGAGTCGAGAGGGGTCGAAGATATGAAACTTGGTCGGACGACCTGGACGCCGTATACTGTACACGTACGTTATCAGCGAAGAGAGGGGATAGAGGGGACTGCCAGCTGTGCCCTATGCCCTTGGAGATTGCATCACTATCCCCAGTTTATCCGGGAGAGCTCGCCACGTGGAGCTCGACCGCCTCGTCCATACCATCCGAAGTCCCTACCTCGACCTCTAAATAAATTTTGGGGTCGGCGCGTGTTTCCAGGCTCTCCACTATTCCTGGAGAATGCCGCCGAAGCCCGGCCGATCTTCACAATCGGCATGATTGCGGCGACAGTGGAGTCGGATCCCTCGACATATAGAAACTGAGGCTCGAAGAAGAGAACGTCGGCTGCGGCTTCACGTGTCTGCGCGCTCTCTTCCGCTGCCGGCGGCGGGGCAGAAGCGTTGGGAGCCAATGGGGTACACCGTAATGGGGGGTCGAATAGATAGTCGACTCCCATGCTCGTCCGGAAGTCTTCGCCCTGACGGCAGGTCTCGCTTTTCCCCGAGTGTAAAGATGACTCGCCACACGGTGTGATTGGCGACTCGGGCGGTGCAAGCGGCGTCACCTGCGCGAATAGAAGGGTACCTCCGATCAGTTTCGTCATGCGAGGTGGGCACGTAACCTACCTGCGCGATCACATGCAATCCAGGGTGCTCTTCTTTCGCAGGAGCAGGCGATGCGCGCCCCGCAGGTGTCTTCGTCTCGGCATCCGTTTCTCCCTTGGCCCTTGGTCTGCGATTTCTCCGTTTCAGCTTCCCGGAGCGCCTTCCCTGGTCGATTGGCCACGGGGCCTCGTCTCTGTGCGGTTGGGGTTTTTCTCCCTCCCCCACCCGATTCACACATGCCCCTCCGAGTACCTCGTCTCTCCGGTTCTTCGCGAGAGCAGCGTCGTTCTCTTCATCCGCAGCGGCCTTCTTCCTCCTCAGAGCCTCACATCTGCGCTCAAACTCCCACCGCTGACCCTCCAACCGCCGCTCGTTCTCGCGCCGACGCTCCTCCTCTCGTACCCGTTGCCGCCTCACTCGCTCAACTTCTTTTTCTGCGTCGTTCGGCATCCAGATCCGCGTTGCTGGCTCTGAGGCGCTGTTGGGGTAACTGTCAAATAGTGCGTATTTTAGGCGTGGGATGGGAGAAGGAGGGTCAGCCGGCGCGTCGTGCAACTGCAACGTGATGCGCGCAAAATCACGGTACACGTACACACCTCAGTCCGGTCCTGCACCCGCACCTGCACTTTGGTTAACTCCTGTCAAGGAGTGGGGAGGTGAGTTGCCCTGAGCCGTAAGGCGCCAACATACCCGAAACCCATAGAGAAGGCACAATCAGGCTGCTGCGGCCCCAAGGCCGCAAAATGACAGAGGAATAACCCTTATCAGACATAAAATAATTCACTGCAGGAAGAACTTTGGCTTCTGGAGCTGGAGAAGACCAGCTTCCTGGCACATGGGCGAACAGCATCACCGTAACCCTACTCTACGTACGATTGCGTTTCTATTACGTCTTTTAGAAGGCAGGAAGCCTGGTGGTGAGGGCGTCGAGCGCCGCAGGCCACTTGATCGACTCCACTGTATATCTAACGGATGGGCTAGCTGGTGCACGTGAAATACTGGGTAAAGCAAGAATGGAACGCTGACCGTTGCGATGTCTTCGTTGATTGAATGGGATATTGTCACGTGTATGATGCAACAGATGGGTCCTGGTAGGTATGAGCAGCGAGGACTCACATCAAGCGGTCCGTTCTACACTTCGGAGTTGTATCGCGTCACCCACCATGACTATGTACAAAATCGGCCTTCTCGGTGACTTACAAGTGCGACTCCCATCAATTGCGAGCTAGTCACTACCTCGCGATTGATAGAAGTTGCACTAGAAGCTGCTGTTCGATTAACGCCAGTGCATTTTAACCCTTGTTTTAACCTCGACGATTATCAGCGCAACATCATTCCAAGACATCTTCTGCTGATGATGTGACTGCATGGACGAGCGAAGAAGCGGGTTTCAAAGGCTTCTCCGGGTTAAATATTTCTCACACCCTCGCCCCATAAACTTTAAAGACATTTGAGATGGCGTGAGAGAGTTGGGCACTCATTGGCAGCGCGGGCGACGATGCTGAGAAATCGTGTGAGGGGCCTACACGAACCATACACTGTCGTAAAGATATCCAGGGGAAAGAAGGGGAGCCGAAGGGTGTTCCCAGTCGAATCGTCGCCACCTATCATAGCAGAGTCGTTTGGGTGATGTTATGATGATCCCAGTCCCAGACGACCTTCTGGACATTGCTCTCGTCAGCTTGCACGGAGGCTCCCTCAGCAGTCAGATCTATGAGGAATGTGCCACGCCTAAGCATCCGGCCATTGATTTCGGCTTGACTGTCGGAGAGCGGGTTGCCAGCAGAACTGGCGTGCGAAGATGCACTACTATATCGATAGCCGGACATGTATTGACTAAACCTAGGAACGGCCCGGGTTTAGCCAGTACATGTCCAGCAATTCACCGCGAGACGATTCATGGTCATTCAGAGAAGTTAGTATGATCCTCTGCCACAGATGGGCTCTTCTTGCTGACGTCGAGAAGCTGTCCCGATCCGCCAAACGCAATAGTAGTCCAGTGGGCAACCCACGCTGACGCCGCAGGCATGAGCCCCGGGCCCTTGCTCAGGGAACGTGGGGTTTCCAGGATTGTTGGTAACAGCTACACCTTAGTGCAGTTTTGCACCTGCATAACTTCCGGTTGACTCCAATCAAAGACGTGCGCAGGCGAGTGGGCACCTGATGGAAATCATGGGAGGCGTACTTCTCATATCCACATCCTGCATAGCCGTGACGGTTGATGGTGTGTGCCCCTTCCCTAGATATTGAACTTTCCGCGAGCAAAGGTCGTCTTTCGGGTGGAGCACTTCAGTATCGACAGTGCGAGTGTAATAATAGTCGATAGCAGTGTTTATGGGTGCCAGTGGCAACGAGAGAACAGCGAATAGCCTCGTGAGGTGGTTTTCTTCAAGTAGTCGTGTTATCGTAGAAGAAATCACGACTTGAGAGAGTACGGGGACAAGACGCCGTGGGTGCTTGGATTAAGAAGGATAGGCGCCTGTGCGCGCAACATTGCGTTTCACACTCAACCCCAAGGACAAAACCGACGAGTAAACTTGCTACACAAACACACACAACAATCTAAAAG
The DNA here is from genome assembly GCA_021524915.1 of Lactarius akahatsu. NCBI lineage: Eukaryota > Fungi > Basidiomycota > Agaricomycetes > Russulales > Russulaceae > Lactarius > Lactarius akahatsu. The sequence continues at coordinate 12,696 of JAKELL010000636.1, read as the reverse complement.
TATCCCTCCCGCTTCGGCACACTTACAGGTGGTGGCCGCTCCCTCCCCGCGGCGCTTCCGGGCCGATCGCGCGAGCGCGGCGGCGGCGCGGGGTTAATCCCGCGCGGGAACGTGCCCCCGCGCGGCGCAGGGGCCGCCAGCGGCACTGGTGCGGGCGATGACGAGCGGATAGACGAAGGCGTCGGCGTCGGCACCCGCGCAGGGATGGACATGCCGGCGCGCGAGGGGGTGGGGGCCGATCCGCGGGGAGGAGTGGCCGGCGCGGGCGTGGGGGTCGCCGAGCGGCTCGAGGTTTTCACGGACGCGGAGGGCGGGGGTCGTGGCGAGCGTGTGCGGCGTGTGATTGGGGTAGCGAAGGTCGGCGATGGTGACGAGTCGAGTGAGAGCGAGAGCGAGGACGTGGACGTAGAAGGGTGACTGGCTGACGAGAGCGTGCGCGGGAGCGGCGGAGGCGTGCTTGCCACAGTCAGAGGCGAGGGTACAGGCGCGTTGCGCAGAGTGCGAGCGGGCAAGTCTGGCGCTGACAATGGGCTGCTTCGCCCTGAGCGTGCGGGGAGTTCTGGCGTCATGGCGGGAGACGACGAGAGTACAGAACCCAGTATTGGTTCTGGTGGCACTGGAGTGCTGCGTGCGGAGCGGGGAGGTACGTCTGTCCGCGTAGGAAGTGATGCTCTCGGCGCAGGGGCAAGAATCGGGACCTGTGGAGGAACGTTTTCCAGGGGATTCGGGACGAGGAGCGCGTCTAGAATGAAGCGGAAGTCAAGGCCAAACTCTTGAAGGAGCTATATACGGATTAGACGTCAAATCCTGATTAAGGAAGACCGAGCACAGACCTTGCGACTTTGGTTGTGCGTGATACTGAGAGCTTCGTCGACGACGCTCTTGTCCACATCTGTGCAAAATACCTGTATCCTGAACATCTCCGCAAAAGTTTCTATCTGGCTCTTTGCCCATTCGATGAAACCTTCAAACAGTGAGCTGGGAAGCACAGGCTGTGGCCAAAACGAGACCACTCACTACTGGCAACCTCGTTCTCCTTGAAGCTCGCGAGGAACCAGTCCGCTGTGTGCTTAATCACAGTGAAGATGGTTGTCGAGAGGTCATTGATGTAGGTCCCGATATGTCCGTCGAAGCGAATCATGCGCACAAGCCGGCGAGCTGTCTCCGTCCGCGCAGTAAGAAATGTCGTGCGCGCAGCGGCGCCTGCGTCGAGACGGATGAGTAGGGCAATAAGCTTCTTGACCGCCTCCTTGTGGTGTTGTGGGTAAGAAAGCGCTTGTAACAGCGCAGCGGTGAGCGAGGCCGTCAATGGGGTGAGCTTTGTTGCCAGGAGCGGCATCGTGGCGAGCTTCGCTTGGCCTGTGCTGACGTGAGAAAAATTACAAGTTGCTGTGAAGTGGGAAGAACACACCTTGCTCTACGAGTTCTACTGCTCTATCCCACTCTCGCAAGGCAATTGCCACGTTGAGCTCATCCGCAAAATCGCCAATCCATCGGGTATCTCGTTCTGCGTGCTCTTTCGCGCTGTCGCTCATGCCCGCTTGCTGGGCGAGATCGGACATCCAATCGGGAACGGGAGGAATGTCTCCCATGGCGACTGAACCGCTCTGTGAAGCGACGGGAGTCGGATTCGACGGACGGAAGACAAGATCCGAGGCAACGCACGCCACCTGCAGTCCATAAGCTCTTTCGTCTCTCGTGTTCGCCCTCACGTTCCTTGCGCTTCTTTGCAGCCAGCTCTTCTGCAACGTGACGAAACTGCGAAAGTAGGCTTTTCTTGTCTGAAGCAGAGTCCGTGCGATACACGTGCGTCTCTTTTCCATGTTTGATTTTGAAGACATTGACGAGTGCTAGGAGATACCGCTGAGCCATGCATATATATGCGGAGAGATGGTTGTATCACATACTGGCGGTATCCTTCGTATCTAATACGAGCATTTCGTTAAGTGGCCAGCAACGGTCAGCGACGAGTTTGTCGCTTTCAGACGCATTACGACGACGACGCCTGCGAGCGACAAGGACGGCATCGTCAAGAAGCACGAAACGCACGGCACTTATTGGCTTGTACGTTGCTGCGTTGAGCACGAATATGCTGTCCATCTCTGCAACGACGTGCCTGCCAGGTGTCGTCGGCACGAATTTGGCCGATCCCTCGATCTGGGTGTGTAAATTCTGCATCTGGTGCGCGTATAACACGCGCAGGTCAGCAACAGACGAACGGACGTTCCGCCGACGATCTAAGAGCAAGTCAATGTTGCTTGTGGTAAGAAAGGGAAATGAGGCGGCGGACCAGCGACAGAGGCAGACTCCTCGATGTGGAGGACGGAAGGCATGCTCTTCCATTCAGCGAGGCTCTCTTTGAGCCCCAGCATTTCGTTCTCGAGTATGCCAATTTCCTTGGAAATATGGACAAACTGGGCGTAGCTGTGGCGTTTGTGAGATGTATGCGGAACAGAATCACGGGAACTGAGCACTTTTTAAACACGTTCCGTTGCAAATCGGCTGCGACCTCGTCCTTTGAGTTTCGTAAGGATGACTGCAGCAAGCGAAGCTCAGCCTCGGTTGAATTGGCAAGTTTCAGCTTGAGGTCTAAGGAAGAGGTGAGCCGGACAGGGAGAGGAGTCGATTGGGGGGCACGCACAAGCATCTGGATCAAAGTCGTCAACATCAAGCAACCTGTTCTCTGCCGCACGGAGGTCTTCCTTTGTCGGGGTCTGTACTTGTGAGATCTCGTCTTTCTCTCTCACCGAGACGAGGCCAGCGCCACGTAGATCGAGTGGTATTGTTGGCACCGACGGCGGAGAGGTGTCGGTGGGAGTGGGTGCAGAGATCGTAGCATAGCGCGCTGACATGCGCCGTTTGATCTTGTCGTCGACCCTGGATTTTCGAGCATTTTTGCTGGGTTTATTTAATTTTGCTGCAGCTGGTCTTGGTCCTTTGCGAACTGATTTGCTGCGAAGTGACTCCATCGTCGTCGTCGTCGTTGATATCCAAATTGACTGACGGTGTCGGGCCGGGTTCACTTGATGAGAACATTCTACTCGGCCTCGCATTGGCCGCAGCTTTTCTTAATGTCTCGACGTTCTCTTTCTTCGCCTTCGCCTTCACCTCTTCCCAACATCAAACGTCCTCGACTGGACGGGCTCTCACCTGACGACTACAAAAATGGTGTCATGCTAGCACCAATGGTTCGTTCTGGCGCGCGTATGTTGCTCAACATTCGAATTCCCTTGCAAACATCGTAACTCTCTGCGCAGTTCCGACGCGACTCTTTGCTCTAAAGCACGGCGCAAAGCTTGTATGGGGACCGGAGATGGTTGATAAGGCTATGTTGAACTCTGAGCGCGTCGTGGATCGTACGTGTGTTGACTTCTCCCCTTCGTTGCAATCCTAAACATGATTATTTCAGCCGTATCAGGGACCATCTCGTATAACGGAAAGCACGAGCGCGCCATGTTTACTTGCCATCCCATCGAGAAACCCTACCTAATATTCCAGGTTGGTTCCGCCGACCCGGACCTCGCTGTACAGGCGGCACGCCTAGTCGTGGACGATGTCTCCGGCGTCGAGCTCAACTGTGGCTGCCCGAAGCCCTTCTCGACCCATTCGGGCATGGGCGCCGCCCTTCTGACGAATCCCGACCTCCTTTGCTCCATTCTCACTGCCCTCCGCCGTGATCTACCCCCCCGTATCTCAGTCTCCGCGAAGATCCGCCTGCTCCCGACGCAACAAGACACGCTCGCCCTCGTAGAGCGCATCGTCAACACGGGCGTCAATTGCCTCACGATTCACTGCCGCACGCGGAATATGCGCCCGCGCGAACGCGCGCTCGTCCACCGCCTCAAGGAGATCGTCGACTTTGTCAAGGGCCTCGGGCGCGACGTCGCGGTCATCGAGAACGGCGACTGTGTCGGCTACGAGGATGCGCGTCGAATTCGCGCGATAACCGGTGCGGATTCCGTCATGATTGCCACTGCTGCCGAGGCGAACCCGACCATTTTCTCGCCTCACCCGCTCACCAACCTCGAGGACACTTTCATCTTGCCATACCTCCGCCTCGTACGTGCCGTCCTCGTTCACAGACTCAATTGCTAACCTGCTACCACGGATATAGTGCAAGTATCTGGATAACCACTGGGCATCGACCAAGTTCTGCATCTCCCAATTCAAGGGCCGCAAGACCGCCAATAAGACGCTGCGCAACGCGGTCATCAAAGCCAAGGGTTATGCCGACCTTGACACGCTCGTGAAGGACTGGACAGGCAGCGATGAGTTCGCCGCCGTCAAAGCCGCCATTGATGCCCGCGCGACCGCACCGCCCATCCTTCTCCCCGCGAAGGACGATGCCATCTCCTCACCGCCGCCAGCCTCACAGCTGCAACCCAAGTCTTCCGAAGAGACTGTGAGCACACCCCCTGGGTGGCGCGGAAATCCCGATCCCGCGGTCGTCCACGACGCTCCTCTACTGCCCGCGAACGAGCACCGAATCCTCGTCCCCGCAGGTGTTTCGAAGCGGGACCAGGGGACGCCGACGCCCCTCGCTCTCCCGCCGAGACCAGAACCTGCACCTGTACCTAATGCACCCCTTCCAGTAATGTAAACATCGATCGAACCAACGGACCGGGCTGCGTTCTCATACTGATACAGCAGCCATGATACTACCCGTGCAGGCGCCGAGCCCGAAGTGCGGCAGTGATACTGGCGTGCAACCCCCGGGTGTGCCGCAGAAAATCAGAATAAACGAGGGTGGATTAGGATCCCGCTATGGTAAACTGTTCGGGAAGTTGCTCCATCTTTGACACCTCCCTGGGCTGGGTTGAACATATTTACTGATCGAGGAGGTTCGCGACACCTCCAACGCCAAAGGGGGCTACCTCTGTCAATGGTAGTTACAATCATGGTCGCATCAGGGAGATTACGACAAAGGGGTCAGAACACAGAAGTTTCTGGTAACAAGGCGACAACATGAGCCCAGACGGGTGGTACGCTAATATAGGTTGTTCTGCACCAGTCGCCTGCACGTACCTTACGATAACATTCTGACACATGTAAATACTGCATCGATATATCTAGCTCCTACGCCGTTCCACGTGCTACAGTCCATCTGCACGAGTGTGCAACGATGGTTCCCATGCCAAAGTTGTTGTGTTATAATCAAGAGAGAAAGTCAAGCCCAACGAATGTACAGTAATGCTTCTCGTTCAACCATGCCATGAATATTTACAACCACTTAACAGTGCCGTCAAGTTCATCCAAGACCCGTTTCCAGAATCGAAAAAGGTCAAAAGACAACATCTCGAGAATCCTCAGAATTTTTCACCCATTCCAGGATGAGGCCACCGAAGACAAGGTCCCTCCGGTATTTCTTTGTCCTGCGTCCCCCAGAATACGAGCTGAACAGAGGCGCAGCATCACGAGTGGAGAAAAAAATCGGCTGCAGGGGGTCCCAGAATCCGAAAGCGTGACGCCGCAGAGAAAGGGGCAGGTCAGGATGAGAAGGCCCCCAACCTCGCGAAAGAGGCTCGCCACCAACAGGATCAGTCTGATCGTTCAGGAGAAGCGACACCAGGACTATGAAGTAGCATGGATGCATATACCAACGCGCGTTCATGAGTTAATTTGAGCTGAATTTGCGGTAGTATGATCGCTGTCACCTTGGAAGATGGCGTCTACAGTTCGGTCAAGGCACCGCGATCCAGGACATGACTGTATAGTCGTGCGCCAAGTCACTGGGTGTTGAACGTTGAACGTCGAATGTTGAAGTTTGAAGACGCATTTACCCTTGATAGGCAATATTCATGCGACCGTGACCCTGGGTATAAATAAGTCCTTGAAAACCTCGTCGTTACATTTCCAGCCCCGATCTCTCTCTTCTTTGCCACCAGTTCATCCAATTGCGAAAACAATGATGCTCACGAGAACCACCCTTGTACTCTCTCTTGCTACTTTTGTCCTCGCCGTTCCAGTGGCCCTGCCAGAAGAGGATGGCCTGTTGCCTAATATCGGTGCGTGCCGCTTGAGCTAATATGCATTTTACGCTCATGAGTACCAACCTGTTGCTGCTGCTGCCCTTGCCGTTCTGGTGGGCCGGATAGGTGAGCTCCTGGGGAGTGGTTTCTGTGCGTTCTGCTTGAGCCAATACGCATTTAAAAAAAAGCGTGATGATTCATTTAAAATAGGGACTTTTCTCCAGAAAATTGCCAATGGGACCTTCACTATATGATGGTATGGTTAATTTGGTGATACTGGGGTGTCACTGACCTCCGAGAGCAGAAGCACCGCAACGTGGTCGGGAATTATGCGGGCCCCGTCATGGGCAAGCTCGATGACACCTGATGGGGATTGTGTCTTGTCTTTCACCATCCATTGGTGAAGCAACAGAATCGTAATTTTACTCGATAAGAATAAATTCCGTCACTTTGTTTTGTGCTGTGTCTTTGTCTTTTGATGTGTGACCAAAAAGAAAATGATCTTTCCGAGATGATGAGGGGGCTTGTGCGTGGTAAGCCGCAACCGTGGGGCAGCCAGTGATGCGTCAGTGAGCCAACAATGAATTGCATTTTTGTGTGAGAGAAGGCGAATAACATAAAAGGATGTAAAGCGTTGGGACTACGGTATCGCGAGGAGGAACGGGATCCGAAATAGAAAAAAATAGAAACCAGTTCGAGGAGGTCAGACGGATTCCGGGCCGGCGATACTGGTGCGCTGGTTTTCCCACGATTCTGACCTGACCGAACCACTTGCGCGTCTTGGCACGTGTACGTTGGCACGCGTGCCAACGCGTACTGTAATCCGGTTTGACCGCGGCGTCACAACATTTCCATCAATGGCGTGTTCCATCTGGGACTGCCCTTACTGTGTCGTCAAGGCGCGCCAGTACGAATCAACCGATGCAGACGTGAAACTCAAGACCGCCTTGCAAGACTGGCGGAGGAACCAGTATCTGAGCACTGTAGGCTGTGAAGATCTCTATGGACCACAGCTCATCATGACCGACGACATACTCGAACGCTTCGTGGAGTTGGCTCACTTCGAGGAGGTCTCCGATCTTGCGTCGATTCACGCTCAAGTTAGCTGGCAGTACATCGATCGCTGGGGTCCACAGATTCTTGACATCATAAAGACACACATCCCACCTGGTCCTCCTAGCCTACAGTCAGCCGAGAATCAACCGGGTCCATCCGCTGTGCGACAACCATCCGACGCCCAATTAACCTCGTATTCAAGTGACCCTAAACCGCCGTGCGCAGGCGATATTGTGGGTGCGGCAGCAGCACGCATATAGGTATGTCAAATATTCTAATAGTTTCGTGTCGACGTTGTTCATAACCACCCCACAGCTACTAATCGCATCTGTCCGAAGTACTCGTCGTACAGGAGGTATGCAAGGCCCAAATAAGAATGTTCTTACGGTCAGTGAGTGTTGCAGGCCTCTAAATCGGCGGCCTCGATCTCATGTGCCTCCTCTTCTTCAGGCAGCCTTCTTCAGGTAGCACAATTTTCTTGGCATGTGCTACTTGCAGATCCCTTCAGAATATTACTTCTCGCTCCATGGCTCATTCACTCAGGCTAGACGACTGCATATACGCGCGCAGTCTCTTGATTATCGCGGTCATGTCTTGCGATGCATGTTCGAGAACGATACGTGAGTTGGAATACTGTCTCGACTGTTTGCAGGTGTAATCCACGTTCCGATCCTGGCCACGTCCGGCATAAATGACCTGGGTCTCAGTCAGTACGCCGGGTGAGTGCCTCGTTCTCCGTGACCCCGTCTAGCGGTGTCAGCAACGACGGCCGCAGCAGCGACAGTAGATCCAGTGATCGGGCTGCCCCATGCCCATCCCCGCCCACGCAACAACTGTTTCTGGGCAGCCTATCGTAGGACCCTTGCGGAATTCCTCCCCTCCACCCTCTCCTGCATCCGCCCTTGCTATGCTCTCCTTGACACTCCCGCTCAAACTCAAACTCGGCATTCCCTGCAACGCCATATGAACCCGACGCCGGCACCAGCACAAGCGTCAGCATGGGCATGCTGAGCCCGACAACGTTGACGCCCACCCGATTCCACCTCTAACAGCAGCGGCAGCAGGCGCGCAAGGCGTCCGCCCTCGCCCCATGGCATCTATCCTTGTCGTACCCCACGATTGTGTATTCCTGGACAAGGACACCAGCAACAAAGACTGCGACGATTCAGGCCCCAATAGCACGCTCTCTCGTGCCCGGGCTTCTCTGTTGTGAGCTACAAGTATGAATCACCTCGTGAGTTGAGAGGCATGTGTATATTTATGTTTTCTGGTGCAGTAGAGCACAGTTCAACATATAGACCCACAGAATGAAGGACGCCTTCACACGGAGCGCCTATTGATTGTGTGTCTGGGACATGGTATTTCCGTGAAACACGGTGACATCTTCTATTCGCTGCAATACTTGTCACTCAGGCTAGCGGCACTAGGCTATATTTAGTCCTACTAAGTTAGTAACTTGCGCTGAATTTACGGTAGTATGATCGCTGGCACCCTTACAGTAGAAGATGGCGTCTTCTGTTCGGCCAAGGCACCAGCGGTCGGGACATGACTGTGTATTCGTGCGCCAAGTCACTGGGTGTTGAACGTTAAATGTTGAAGCTTGAAGAAGATTTACCCTTGATAGATGCGACCTTAGGTATAAATAAGACTTGCAACCTTGTCGTCATCATTTCCAACCTCGACCCCTCTCTTCACCACCAGTTCATCCAGTTGCAAAAACAATGATGTACACGAGAACCGCCCTTGTACTTTCTCTTGCTACTTTTGCCCTCGCCGTTCCGGTGGGCCAGATAGGGGAGCCCCCGTCGGATAGTCCAGGTGCGTTCTGCTTGAACCAATACGCACTTTTACACGCATGATTCACTTAAATTAACCTAGGGTCTCTGGTCAATGGGTATTACAGTTGGGTCACCTCGGCCGTCTCTTCTATTGCAGATGGTATGGTTTACTTGGTGATACTGGGGTTTGTGTTGCTGACCTCTGAGTCCTGGAGCAGCAATAGTGAACGTACTTCCATTTGGTCAAGATGTAGGAAGATGATGACCCGGAGGGGGTGTCCTTCTCTGAGAGCCGCAACCAGCCGCAATGGTAGGAGCACTGGCAGTGATGCGCCAATGATCCAACAATAAATTGCACTTTTGTGTAAGAGAAAGTGAATAACATAAAAGGATGCTAAAGCGTTGGGGACTACGGTATCCCGAGGAGAAACGGGGGTCCGAAATAAATACATGAACAGAACGTCAGACGCATGTCGGGGCCCGAGGGACCGGTGACCGAGTGGAGACCGATACCAGACCGGATCACTTCAATTGCACCTTGACTTGCACTTGCGCTCGAGCTTGAGCCCGACGGCAAAGTACTACTACTCCATGGTATGGGACCAATGTTGAAGTTTGTTCATCCGGCTTTCATTCTTATTTTATTCCGTTGGTCCATCCGCCTTGTCGCGAAACGCGTCCGCCTGGCGCTCACTTTCGATCCACGCCGCCGTGGAATGGAAATAGCTGCTGAGGCCGTCGTACATGATTCCGCCCTATGGGATAAGAGAGGTTCAACTGTAGCAGCAAATGGAACATGTCACTACAGTAAGTACTGTATATCCCAGAAACATATTACAGTAATTAGCACGCACGATGCTCAGAGCCGAGCAAGGAGCTGAGCGAGAAGTCACTAGAAGCGCCACGGTACTATACTTGACGTAAGCCAAATACGTCGGTATCCGACCGGTGGTACTGTACCCGGCTTGGTACCCGGAATCCACGGGAACTGGCACTGGGACCGGCTCTAGGCTCACCGCGTCCACGAGGATCTGAGACTCGGACTCTGTAGTCATGTAATTCTCGTCTCCCGTGAGGCTAGAAACTCCCACCGATTCATGGTTGACGACATCGCTCATGCTCTGACTTGCTTCGTTGCCCCACAATGTAGTATCGTTGGAGCATCATTCACGACTGACCGCGACTAACCCGGTGATGCTGCATCCTAAAACAGAGATATGCGAAATCGCCACCTTGTCATTGTTATCTCGAGCCGGATTTACAGTACTGTAGCGCGATGCTTCTCTATGGAAGAAAACGACATCTTGTGCTCGGCTAAGGTGCCCGTGATCCGGGACATGGCTAGCGTGCGCCGAGTCACTGGTCACTGGGTGCTCAAAACGGATTCGCCCTCGCCGATAGGGAATATTCATGCGACACTGGGTATAAATTAGCCACCTATCTTCGCAACCTTATCCTCATCGTCCCCAACCTCGACTCTCATTTCTTCTCATCACTAGTCTATCCAATTGCGGCATCAGAATGATGTTCATGAGAACCATCCTCGCACTTTCTCTTGCTGCATTTGCCTTTGCCGTTCCGGTGGGCGTGGCAGCGGGTAAAATCGGTGCGTTCTGTTTGAGCCAATGCCCACTTTTGTTTTTCGGAGGAATTTCACCTAGGTGGCAGCTTGAAGGCCCGCCAGGATCCTATGGCGCTTATCAGTGCGTTCTGTTTGGGCTAATGCACACTTTTTGGGGCCTGATTGATTTCATGTAGGTGGTCTTACCGGTGCGTTCAAGTTCTGTTTGAGCCAATGCCCACTTTTGTTTTTCGGAGCCTGATTGGTTTCATGTAGGTGGTCTGCCGCTGCCGCTTCCCGGTGCGTTCAAGTTCTGTTTGAGCCAATGCCCACTTGTGTTTTTCGGAGCCTGATTAATTTCACATAGGTGCAAAAAAGGTGCGTTCTGTTTGAGCCAATGCCCACTTTTGTTTGCCGGAGCCTGATTGATTTCACGTAGGTGGCGAGAGATGGACCGCCAGCTATTGGTGCGTTCTGTTTGAGTTAATGACCACTTTTTTGAACCTGATTGACTTCATTTCACGTAGGGGCATGATGTTTCCGTTGGTGACCGTTCTGGGCAATCCGGACCTTTGTGATGCTATGGTTTACTTTGTGATACCGGAGTTGAGGCTGCTGAGTTTGTGGAGCAGATGCACCGAACGAACGGGTTTGCGAATACGTGAGCCTCCCCCCGTTCATGTCTGGGATAATTTTGGTAACAAGATCTGACGGTATCCCACTCCGGGGCTACAGTACAGGACCACCGGTCTGTCGGTTCTCCTTGATCCCGAGAGAAGAGAGATAGATTGCGCAAATAAAACGAGTGTGCCAGTGATGATCTCGCGAATTGTTCGCACGTTACAACTAAAAACACAACAATAGAACGAGTGGGAAAGAACGAGAAAAGTAAGCAAGGAAGGAAACAGATGCAGAAAGAAAAAAAAAAAAAAGTGTGATCAAATGAGCGTTGCTGTTATTGTTGTTGTACAGATGGGCGTGAATCATGTCATGGGGGGGTATAGCGTATTCACAGGACGACACGAAACCCAGGGCGTGGTTGTTTTCAAGCGTCCTCCAATATCATGGGGTCACACCGTTTCACAGTGCCGATCATGTCCGACCCTTTACGCACGAAAACGAGCTAGGCCCCAACATTCAGCGACAATGCAAGAGAGAGAGAACGAGCGACATTTACCATGTAAGGATTCGCAGTCGAGCCCGTGGTGTCCGCGAGCACCTCCTCCTTCGACACGACGCTCACCTCCGAGTCATTATACTTGAACCACGAATCGGGGTTCTCGGGCAGATGCCGCGAGTAGAAAAAGTAGTGCCCCCACTGCGGCGTCGCGCCGCGGTGTACGAACACGGACGTGAGCTCGTAAACCGCCTCGTGCTCCTCCCGCCAGATGTCCTCGAGCTCCAGCTTCATGCTCGCCGCGCTCCCGCGCAACATGTCGAGCTCGTCGCTGACGTAATCCCGCTCGGCGGCCAGGTCGGACAGGAGCTGGTCGTCGAGCTCCGGAAGGAGCATCGTCTCTTGTAGGCCCTTGAGGATATCATGGGTATTGCTGAGAGCTGACGTGAACGGTGCATGCTAGAGAGAAAATGTTAGCGGATGGATGGATTTGGCGCGATGATGCGCCACAGACACGCACCTGTCCCGTTTTGAGCAGATGGATCCGGTCGTGGCACTTGCTCAATTCCGACAGGATGGCTTTCGACCGCGCCTTCTTGTCGGGGTTGGCGCTGTCCAAGAAACGATCCATGCAGATCGTCTCTCCGAACTTCACGTACGCTTGAGACTTCCACGATTGGCCAGTCTCGCGGTCCCATTGCACTCTCTGTCAAATAAAGACCATCCATCACAATTGAACGTACCCCAGCGCTTGCGAACGTACCTGAAGCTGAATCTGCAGCACAGGCGGAAGGTCCACGAGGGTGATCTCCATCGAGACGGTGTTCGAGTCCAGCTGCGCCGTGGAATGGAAATAGTTGCTGAGGCCATCGTAAATGTCGTATCCCTCGTCGGACACGCTGACGGGAAGTATAGAAAAGACGTTTTCCGAGTCGTGAGTTGAGACTGCTCGAGCGCCTTCGGGCGTGGGCGCGATCAACCGCTGCCGGAGGGTCCCATAGAACAAACTGAAGTAGATTCACGGTGATTAGATCGCTCGAAGAGGGGAGGTCACCCACCGCTTCACCACGCTCGACTTGCCATCTTCCGACTCGTCCATCCCGTCAAACTTCAGCAAAGCTGTCTCGATCTGGAAGACGCAATTGTCCATGCACTCCGAGACGTCGTGCTGTCGCCCTGCGAAGCATGATCCGTCAGCGTACGCCCCGACTGGCC
>JAKELL010000635.1:0-20120 GCA_021524915.1 Lactarius akahatsu | reverse complement strand
CGTATATTAGAAGTCCAGTGGTTCCAGATCATCAGATGGACTGCCTTGGCAAGCAGATGATCCAGGAATTTTACTCCTCCCCCTTCCTGAGCAAGGCGTGACAATAAATCATCTACTTCATCCTCTGAGGGTTCTGGCAGAGCTTCACTCTCAGCAGGTGGAGGGTCAGGGTTTGTGTAACGTCTACCACGGACGTTTGCCTGACTAGCCTCTTGTCTGGTGGCGATCCTCAAGAGTTGATAGTTGCGATTGCGAAGGTACTGGCATAGAAGGCTGGATGAGGTTGGAGGCTCTCGTCACGTCCAAAGTACGCGTGGAGATCTTCGAGTTGAGGGACTCCGGCGGGAACGCGGTCGATATACTTGGCGTTGGCCCACAAGGTACTGTCAAGGATGTAGAAGTGGTGATAGGGCGAAGCCCGCGGTCGTTGCAGTACAGGAAGACTTGATAGGCTGCGACGTCTACAGGGTATCCACTGATCCACGAAGGGACAGGCGAAGTATGAGTCACGGGGGATCCCTGGTCTAAGGGGATATGCCGGACACTCACTTAAGAGGGGGAGACCTCTTAGTAAAGACGAGTAGATGTGGTATTGAAGAAGACCAGATGCCATTCTTGGTCTCGTACTACTACTTATACAAGTACGCGCGGGCTTTGAAGCGCCGCTTGAATGTAACTATCCAATAGCGTAAGTACCGTGAACCCTAGTACTGCTATCCTAGTTATGAGTCACTATGAGTCATTCCGAGATCTGAGCTGTTATCGTACAATCACATGCGCCAGAGCTTACCCGGCTGACTGATCCTATAAGTCCATGATGATATCCTGCTGACGGCGATGTCATAGTCGACGCGTCAGTGTCCACTTCCCGGCCCGAGGCGCCAATCGATCCGAAATGTAACATCACCCCCTTCTTATGGTCGAGCCCCAGCTCGACCCCGCTGGGCCGCTGCCTCTCTCTGCGCCGCGACCCTGCTGCCCCGCCTCCAATCCGGGATGGTACGAGTCCCGCTCCACCTCGATGCGCATGATCGCGTTGGCTCGTTGTAGGCGGAGCACACACTCCCGTCATACCCTGGCGACCTTGTCCAACTCCTCTGTAACCCGGGCTAGTTCGGCCTCTTTCGCCTCGACTCCTGCTTGGGCACAGCGATAGCGATGCACCTCTGCCGTCAGTGTGAGGTCCTTCATGCCCGTGAGGGCGCGATCCACCGATTCCCGCATGATGCTGCGCTGATCCAGAAATATCAGATCGTCGTCGCAGTAAGCGGTGTCCCGGGGGTAGTCGTAGTTGGGGGCGGCGTGCACCGGCTTGCCGTACTGCTGGTTGCTGCCTCTCCTGTAGGCGAGGACGAAGGGGTCCGCCGTGAGGATGAGCTGCGTATACCGAGTGTAACGCCACCACTGGCGTTAGTCCGACTTGGACACGAAAGGGCGTTCACGACTTAGCAGAATATTCCTTCAAGGTCACGTGACCTAATCACGAGATACACGGCGCTTTGTGGGCACGTGATCTGAACGTACACTAGGGCAAGTCGTGCCACTAGGTAATCCGATGCTCAAGGAAAGACGACTTGCTCGGAGAGAGACAAGCGAGGCACGCGTGAGAAGACGAGTGAAAGTGGTGAATTGAAGAAGACCAAGATAGCGAATCTTGGTCTCCCTGGGCCACTATTTATACATGTATGAGGCAGCTTTAAAGCTCCTCTCCAATCCGTACGACGAATAGCTAAGTAGCTCGAACCCTACTACAGCTATCCTAGGAATGAGTCATGCCCTATTGGCGTGTGATTCTACTGTCCCTGCTGACTGATACGACTGTCCATGACACATTACTACTTACTAACGAGGTCATCACCGTAAGTAAGAGTCCGTTCCGCGTACACCGTGACATCACCCCCTTTTCAGCCGCGACGACCACGGCGCCGAGTGGGGCCTATCCCTCCTACCCAAGCTTCCTGTCGCTCTGTAATCCGGTCCAACACGTTAGCCATCTCGAGGCGGAACTTACAACGGGCGAGTTCCGCCTGTACCCCTCCGAGCGCCTGCGCTAGGGCGTGCAGCCTCTGCTCCATCCGTTCGGCCTCGTGTCGGTAGGTGCGGAAGCGAGTCACCTCGGCTTTCAGCCCGACATCCTTCAACTCGTTGATGGCACGGTCCGTCCGATGTTGATTGCTGTGTCCGCCGACCAGAGGGTATAGGTCCTCCGGGGCGTAGTGTGGTTTGCCGGCCTCGCGTACTTGTGGCTCGGCATAGAGTGGGCGGCTGTATACCTTGTCGCTATCGTCGACGAGGCCCAGGACTAGGGGGTCCGGCCCTGCGACGACTTGGATGAAGGTGGCTTGGTGGGTCACCCCTTGTGCGTTGGTGATGGGGTAGTGGACGAAGTCGTCCCCCCGATTGTGTTTGTATCCGTGGGGTGCTGTGCGCGCCGTTCCTCCCAAGTACCGGAGACGGACCGCGGGCAGGGTGGAGTCTTCGGTGTCGACTACCACCCCGCCGCGGTATATGGGGCGACCAGTGGTGTCGCACGCGTACGGGGTCTCGCGGGGGTCGTCAGAGTCGGTGGCCGTGATAAGGTATGGCTGCTCAACTGGGTACCACTCCCTTAGCTGTTCCCTCGACTGCTTCGTACACTGCTCTCTCAGCATCTCGGTGTGTTGGCGTCGTCGGTGATAGATGACTGCTCGCCGGGCCGCGGCTACTGCTAGCTGTCGGTCCTCCAGCCCTGCGCCGGTCCCCTCCAGTCCCGTGTCTTCATCCACTCCTGCCACCTCAACGTCGCGGACGTCTTCTCTTGCTCGTTCTTGATTTGAGGGGCGTCAGGTCGAAGTGGGGGACTCGCAAAGAGTCCGACTAGCTGTACGAAGCCGAGTAATTTCGGCCTCGGTGTATGGGGCGGTGTTGAGGCGGTCGCCGTTGGGGTTGAGGAGCCAGTACATGGCGGGTTGGTCGGGGTCTTCGACGTCGTAGATGGACTGGGCGTTGGCGAGGGCTGCGCGGAGCTCTTCATGGGTGAGGCTGTCAACGAGACGGGCAGCGAGAGGGGTGGTAGAGGCGGAAGTGGAAAGAGACATTTGGATTGGAGTGGATGTCCAGTGTGGAAAAGATGGGGTTTCGGTCGTGGTTCGTCCCCTTCTTATAACCTATCCTTCTCGCTTTCGTACTCCGTTTATACTCCGCTAGGGCTTCGTCAGCAAATACGTCATTTTCGTTGACCCACTGATTCTCCGAGTCTGGGTACCCTTTCCATTTCACGAGGTATTGTAATTTCTTGCTCCGGCCGAATCGTCTGGAGTCTAGAATGCGCTCCACTTCGTATTCCTCTTCTCCATCCACCAGATCCGGTGGCGGGCGTTGGAAGTTTTCCCCATGTAGGGGCGTCTCGCGATAGGGTGTGAGTAAGTCGGTGTGAAATACGGGGTGAATACTCCACTGCGTGGGAAGCTCTAATTGATAATTGACCGGCGATAGGACGCGCGTGATTTTGAATGGGCCGTGCCTTCGTGCCGCTAGTTTGGCGGTAGGTTGATTGGTTCGTAGGTGTCGTCCTTCTAGCCACACTTGATCCCCTGCTTGGTATTTGGGTGTATTCCGATGTTTGACCCATAGCGATTGTGCCTTTTTGATAAGGTTCTGGGCCTCTTTCCGTGCTTCTCGGAATTGCTGGAGTCTCGTGAGCACCTGTGGGATAGGGGATGGCTTATCGATCCAGTCAGCGCGTGGGTCGTATCCCATCATGAGTGAGAAAGGGGACTTCCTTGTCGCCTCGTGCGGCCAATTGTTATGCGCAAATTCAGCCATTGGCAGGAATTGCGCCCAATTGTCTTGGCGTTCGTTGGTCCCAGAACCGTAGATATTGTTCCAGCCATTGATTGGTCCTTTCCGACTGCCCGTCAGTTCGGGGGTGGTACGCCGTGGAGATGTTTTGGTAGATGCCGAGGATTCGGCATAATTCGCGTGTGAACTTTGATGCGAATCTTGGGTCGCGGTCACTGATAATTTTCGCCGGTAATCCAAATCTCCGAAACACGTGAGCGACGTACAGGGCTGCGGTTTCTTCCGCCGATATCTCTTCGTTACAGGGGATGAACACCGATGCTTTCGTGCAATCGTGGTCAGTCACTGTGAGGATGGAGTCGTATCCCTGTGATTCCGGCAATTTAGTGATGAAGTCAAGGGCAATGACTTCGAATGGCTTAGCGTCGGGTGTCGGTGTGATAGGTACTAGCGGAGCTTTTGTCGGGCGGTTGTTGACTTTGTGGCGTTGACACTCTGCGCAGCCTTGGACGTATTCGGTGACATGCTTCAGCATATTTGGCCACCAGTGGTCGCGTTCGATAATTCTCGCGGTTCGTTTGATTCCGGGATGACCATAGACAGGGGGGTCATGGTGGTTGGCAATAACCGTGCGAATTTCTTCTGGGCCTCCGGTGACTACTCTTGCGCCTTGGTGGTACCAGATTCCGTCTACTTTCTTAAGCTTATGTGGGTCTACCCAGGGCCGTAGGGTGTCTTCATCTTGTGCGTGGTCTTCCGGTGATTGTGTGGTGACGGTTCGTACGAATACCTTCTCAGGTAAGACGACGACTCCTTCGTTGTCCCTCTCCCCTCGGTCGTAGTCGGGTCTTCGCGATAGAGCGTCTGCGCGTCCGTTGTTGGTCCCCTTGATGTGGTGGATCTCGAAATCGTATTCCATGAGCTCTAGGACTTCTCGGGCTACTCGGCGACTTATCTTCTGCGGTGTCTTCCAGTGTGTAAGGTTGAGGTGGTCGGAGAAGATTTTGATTTTGTGTGGTGAGCCTGCCAGGAACGGTCTCCAGTGTCGCAGTGCCTTGACGATTGCCAGGAGTTCCAAGTCATAGATGTCGTAGTTGCGTTCTGCTTCATTTAGGGTGGCCGAGAAGTAGCCGAGTGGGTGTCTCTTTCCGTCTTGCTTCTTTTGAAGGAGTACTGCACCCACTGCGTATCCTGATGCGTCTACTTCGAGTTCAAACTGGTCGGTGAGTGTGGGGTGTGCGAGTACGGGTTCGCTGGTGACTAAGCGTTTGAGGGTTTGGAATGCGGTTTCTTCGTCTTTGCCCCATGTCCATTCCGCGTCCTTGCGTGTGAGTTTGTTGAGGGCTCGTGCGTACGTGGCGAAACCGCGGAATGAAGAGGCGGTAAAAATTGCAGAAGCCCAAAAAGGAGCGTACGTCTCGTACCTTCGTGGGTGTGGGCCAGTCGCGTATACCAGCAATTTTTACGGGGTCCATGCGAGTCACCCCCTTTTCAAGAATTACCCCCAGGTAATCCATTCGCGGTTGGTGGAAGGTACACTTGGACGGTTTGAAGTACAGGTCGTGGTCCAGTGCTACTTGAAGTACTGCGCAGACGGCGTCGATGTGCGCTTGAAGGCCTGCGTGTTCGAGCGTTGCGATTCCGATGTCGTCCATGTAGACCCGGATGATCGTTCCCATTGCCGCGAAGACTCGGATTGTGTCACCTAGGATGTCGTTCATCATGTTCTGGAACGTTGCTGGTGAGTTCGTGAGTCCGAAATACATGACAAGTGGCTCAAAAAGTCCGTATTTCGTCTTGAAGGCTGCTTTGTACTCGTCTCCTTCCTTGATGCGTATATTGTTGTACCCCCATCGGACATCAAGCTTGGTGAATATGTGTCCGTCTCCCAAGTCGTTGATGAGTTCCGACATGAGGGGTAGTGGGTATTGGTTGCGCACCGTGCATGCGTTAATCCTTCGATAGTCCTGTACCGGTCGTAGTTTGCCGTCCTTCTTTTTGATAAAGAAGAATGACGAAGCGTAGGGGGATTTCGATGGTCTGATGTATCCCAGTTTGAGTTGCTCGTCCAGCCACGTGCGTAGTTGCCCGTCTTCATCTTGAGACATGGGGTAGACCTTGCAGTCGATACTTGGGGGCGTACCCGGCTTGAAGTCAATTGCATGGTCCCAAGGTCGTGATGGTGGAAATCGGTGGGAGGCTTCCTCGCTGAAGATTTTCGCAAAACGTTGATATGGTTCTGGGAGGGTTTCCACAACAGTGTTTTGGTTAGCTGCGATGGCCAGTTCGGTGGCTGTGGTACGTATCTGGCACTCCTCTTCGAGCTTTTGGACGATGTCTTCGGCTTCGTCTTGAGTCATTGCACCGGCGATAGTGGTTTGCACTTCCGTGGGGTTGATCGATCGAAGCACTACTGGAAGGGCTCCTTCGTGGATGGTGGCATGCGCCCAGCTGATGGTTGGTTCGTAGGTTGCTAGCCAGGGGTATCCGAGGACGAGATCTTCATTCCCTATATCGGTGACGAGGAATCTCATGGTCTTGGAGACGTTATTGGTCTGGACGTCTAGATCGATGAAGTGGGTAATGGACCCAGCTTTATTTTCTGTGTTGTCGATGTTCCAAATCTTCTTTGGTTTTTCGAGGGTTTGTAGCCCAAGGCCCATGCGTTTAGCGAACGCGGGTCTTATAAAGTTGTCGGTGGCTCCGGAGTCGACGAGCCCTTTGATGTCGGCCATAGAGTAATTTGTACGAATCGATACTGGAATTCGGAGCGAACGGTAGCGAGTCATGATTACAGAATTACAATTGACTGCCCTCACCCAGGCCGATGGGTTCAGGCGTCCTGAAAACCCTCTTGGGTCCAGAGATCCTTGAATACGAGGTCCTTGACCTCGTCGCTAGCTCCCCTCAGCGTCTCCATCCATCCCTTAGCTTGTTCTTCGGCCGTAGTTTCTGTGCGGCGTGCGGTGACGGGTTCTTGGTAGTAGTCGGTTTCTGTGCTGCGACTCGTACTCGCGCGTGGTTGAAATGGTTGTCTGGGTTTCCTGGGGCGTGTGCAATCTCGTGAGAAGTGGCCTGGATTGTTGCAGTTATAGCAGATGACTTCCCGCATGTCTCGGCGTTGTCCGCCTCCTCGATTCTGCCCGTTTCGTGGGGGGAATGGTGGTCGCAGGTTTCCTCGGTTCGGGTCCCCTACCTCTGCAAGGCGTGCACGAGTCCGATCCGCCGAGGTGTCCATGGCGTTTGGGTCGTAGCGTGGTGGTGGGAATCTGGGCGGTGCCCACTGCGGGGTGTATCCACGGTTCTGTTGTGGTCGCGATGGTGGCGTTGTACGGGGCGTGGTGTTGAGTCCCAAGCGTGCGCGTAGGTGTATGTATTGTTTCTGTCGACGCAGCGCTGCTTCTTTCCATTCGTTGAATGTTTGCGGGTCGTCCAGTTCGTAGATTTTAGTGAACAAGGCCCTCGGGAGGCCCGCCGTGAACCGATCGAGTGTTTGGCGATCGTTGAGGCGGTAGTCAGCTTTTCTTGCTAACTGCTCGAAGTTGGTGACGTACGAATCAATGTCATCACCGATCATTTTGAATCCTTTGGCCAGTGTGGCCTGTGCCTGTTCTTGCTCGAGCACGTTCGAGAACCTGATCTGAGAATCCCGCCGTTAAGGTATCCCATAGATAGGGGTCGTATCGGCTGCGTCCTTGGTGTAACTCGTTGTTGAGCCACTGGAGAAATCCGAGCGTCCAGTTGGATACTCGTGGGCCTTTGATGAAACCTAAGAATAGTAGGCATCGCCGGTAGACGTTGGTCATAATCGGCGCTTCTGAATTTTGTCCCCAGTATATGTGCCACTGCGTAAGGAACGATTCGTACTCATCTCTGTTTCCATCGAAAATGGTTGGGGTTTCTCCCACTAGCTTATCGTCCGTGTGGTCTCCTGGTGGCAGTGCTCCTGGAGCGGGTCTGGCTGGTGGTGGGGTCCTCCTCCGAAAGGGTCTCCACCTCCTCCTCCCCGAATTGGGGTTGTCTTCCTCCTGCGGGTTCCACTCCTGGGTCCTTGGCCAAGTTGCCTCCTGTCTTCTGGGTGGTGGATGGTCCTCCGCGCCGGTGGGGTCGCGACATCTGGGCCTACTGCTCTAAAAATGCTGCCGTCTCGCTGTCATTCGGTGTCCGTGTGGGTTGATGGGGCGTAGATAGGACTCTGCTTCTTCGTGATTCTCCTGGCTTCTTCGAGGCTAATCTTCCTTGGGTGATGTTGCTGTTGCCATATCTGCGGGTGGGTGTATTCGATATTTCGGGTTCGTTGATGCGTAGGGACTCAGCTGTCTGTATTATTTCTCCCACTTCGGATTCTTCGTCGTTGTCAGTATTCTTCGTCGTCTCCACTAGGTCTCGGATGGTGCGGGGGTTCTTGGTTCGGATGTGCTGGGTTCTTCTTCTGGTTGTCCGTCTATGCGTCCCCACTCTTCTCGTGTGGGTAGGTTCTTGCGTCGATATCGCAGTTGTAGTTTCTTCCTGCGGGTCGTACTGCGTCGTAGCGGTTGTCTATGGGGTTCCAAGTAATCTCAACCCAACACAGTTGTCAAAGTTGAACTCAACGGGGCGGTATCGGGTTGGCCCCGACGCAAAGTCCACGAAGTATCCTGTTTCTCCTCGGTATTCTCTCCACCTGGCGGCTCCTAGGAACTGGTTGGTACGTTGCGGTCTCCTCGTCGTTCGAGGGAAGTAGGTTCTGAAAATTTCTCCACTGATCTCGAGTTGTGAACGCCACGATGAAGGGATCTTGGTCTTAATGTAACGCCACCACTGGCGTTAGTCCGACTTGGACACGAAAGGGCGTTCACGACGTAGCGGAATATCTCTTCGTGGTCACGTGACCTGATCACGGGATACACGGCGCTTCCAGGACCGTGATCTGAGTGTACACTAGGGCAAGTCGTGCCGACTAGGATAATCCGATGTTGACAAAGACACTTGCTCGAGAGAGGCAAGTGAGCACACGTGAAGAGACGAGTAGAAGTGGTGATTTGAAGAGACCAAGATGGCGTATCTTGGTCTTATCGATCCCCTATTTATACATGTACGAGGATCTTTGAAGCTCCTCTCCAATCCGAGACGACGAGTAGCGTAAGTAGCTCGAACCCTACTACAGCTATCCTAGGAATGAGTCATGCCCTATTGGGTGTGATTCTACTGTCCCTGCTGAATGATACGACTGTCCATGACACATTACTACTACTAACGAGGTCATCACCGTAAGTAAGAGTCCGTTCCGCGTACACCGTGACACCGAGCTGGGTGCAGCCGGTCTGAGCATCGCGGATCTGGAAAGGGATATATGTACTCCCCTGTTGAATTGGAACCCGAGGGTGGAGGAGTCTCCACTTGGCGTCGGGAAACCGGCTGTGTTCTTCCGCACGATAGATGCGGACCTTGGGTCGAGAGCTTCGGCATACGATGGCTCCCCGTCCGTGGTGCATAGCGGAGGGGTTTCGTTGTGCGTGGTGGTGAGGTGGTTGCCGTAGTGAGGTGTTGGTGTAGAGGGCAATGTTCCTCTGATAGGTACCGGTCGAAGTCCCGGTCCTCTTGAATGAGTTCGTCCGTATCGGGTTCTGCGGACGTTGACATGTGGTCGGCGAAGGATCTCTTGTACCAACTCTTGTAGGGTTGGTGAAGGAAGGAGGGATGGTAGGGGGTAGGTGGACGACTGTCTCCGTTGTGAATGGACTGGGGAAGCGACAGGGGTGATGATGGCGCGTTTGAACGATGAGGGTAGGTTGTACTGAGATTGGGAGTAGGTCGTCGAGGACATAGTGTACTTGGACTGGGGATGAGGACATGAGTGTGTGAGGGAGTGAGTGAAGGAGATGGGGACGTCTCTTGGGATTTCCCTGCGCTTATATGTGTTTCTCTGGCGGGGTTTGAACGTTTGAATTCCCGAATTGCTTCATCAGCGAATACGTCATCCTTGGAGACCCAGTTGTCCGAGTCCGGGTATCCGCGCCATTTGACCAAATATTGCAATTTCCTTGTCCTGCCGAATCGCCGGGAGTCTAGAATCTTCTCGACCTCGTATTCTTCTTCTCCATCAATAGATCCGGTGGTGGGCGCTGATAGTTTGGTCCGTGTGTGGGAGTTTCTTTGTACGGAGTAAGGAGGTCCGTGTGAAACACTGGGTGATGCTCCACTGCGTGGGAAGTTCTAGGCGGTAATTGACTGCGGACATCACCTGGATGATCTGGAAGGGCCCATGTCTTGGGGCACGAGTTTGCGTTGGCTGGTTGGTACGTAGGTGGCGCCCTTCGAGCCACACGAGGTCCCCGATTTGGTATTTTGGGGTGTCCTTGTGTTTGATCCACCCCTGCTGCGCTTTGATCATCAGTTCCTGGGCGCTGTTCTAGCTCTTTGAATTGCGCCCGTAGTGCCACTGTGGAATGGGGGAGGGTCGATCGATCCAATCAGCGCGTGGGTTATACCCCATGAGGACGTTAAACGGGGATTCTCTGGTGATTCGTTGGCCAATTGTTATGCGTGAATTCCGCCATTGGTAGGTACTGCGTCCAATCGTCTTGGTCATTGACCCAGAACCTTAGGTATTGTTCTAGCCATTGGTTGGTTCATCTGATTGGCCATCGGTTCTGGGGTGGTACGCTGTGGAAATGTTTGTTCGATGCCGAGTATCGGCACAGTTCGGGGTGAACTTTGACGAATCTAGGGTCTCGATCGCTGATGATGCGCGCTGGCAGCCGAATCTGGGAAAACATGTGTCACGTACAGGGCCGCAGTTCCCTCCGCGCTTATCTCTTCTAGGCACGGGATAAATACCGCTGCTTGGAGCAGTCGTGGTCTGTTACTGTCAGTATGGAGTCACAGCCGTTTGATTGGGGTAGTTGGTGATGAAGTCTAGGGCTATGACCTCGAATGGGGTTGCCTCCGGTTTCGGGAATATCGGTTGTAGAGGTGCGCGTGTTGGTCTGTTGTTGACTTGATCCGTTGACAGTTGGCGCACCCTTTGACGTAATCTTGGGTTTCTTGCCGAAGCCCTGGCCACCAGTAATATCTTTCGATCAGCTTGATGGTTCGGTTGATTCCTGGGTGTCCGTATGCGAGAGTGTCATGGTGAGCTTGTATAATACGCCTTCGTTCGTGGGCGTCGCCTTGACCACCCTTCGCCCCTCTTTATACCAAGTGCTTCGATGAGCTTGAGTTTGTGTGGTCTACCCACTTCGCGACTGTGTGTTGCTGTCCTGGGTGTATACTGGGTACGTGGGTTGCATCTTGTTCACTGGATTATCAGACTCATGCGTGTCGGGTTGTCCGTCATGTCAATCGTTGCAGCTCTGACGAATATGTGGTCCGGGAGTACTGTGACTTGTTCGTTTCATGTCTCCTTGGTCGTAGTCGGGTCTCCTTGACAGGCGTTGCTCTCCCATTCACTGTGCCTTTGATGTGGTGAATTCTATGTCATATTCGGAGAGTTCCAGCACTTCCCTTGCCACCCATCTGCTATCTTTTGCGGGGATCTCCAATATTGCAGGTTCATGTGGTCGGAGAATACTTTGATCTTGTGAGGTGACCCTGCGAGGTAGGATCTCCAGTTTCTCAGTGCTTTGACGATGGCTAGCAGTTCCAGGTCGTAAATGTCGTAGTTTCTTTCTGCCGCGTTGGGGTGTTAGAGTAGTAGGCGATCGGGTGTCGTTTGTTGTCGTTATCGCGTTGGAGTAGCACTGCTCCTACTGCATATCCCGAAGCATCGACTTCTAGTTCGAAGGGTTTGTCTAGTTCCGGGTGTTTGAGCCACCGGTTCTTCTGTCACTATGGTTTTTTAATTTGTCGAATGCTGCCTGTTGTTCTGTTCCCCATTGCCATTCCGCATCTTTGCGTGTGAGTTTGTTGAGTGGTCGTGCGGTGTGGCGAAGCCTCGAATGAAAGCGGTAGAATAAGAGTAGAAGAAAGAGAGAATTACAAAATCCTAAGAAGGCCGTTTGACTGTTTTTTGGGAGTTGGCCATTCACGGATTCCGGAAATTTTGACGGGGTCCATGCAAATCACCCTTCTTAATGATTACCCAGGTAATCGAGGGTGTCTGAGTGGAACGTGCATATTTCCAGTTTGAGGTATAGGTCGTGTTGTTCTAGTAGGTCCAAATGTCATGACAGCCTCCGTGTGTGCTTCCTTTGTTGTGGCTGTGGCGACTCCAATGTCGTCCATGTATACACGGATGATGGTTCCTTTCTCTTGTGGTGTTCAATAAGGGGAGCGAAGATCCAGTTCATCATTGCTTGGAAGGTTGCTGGGGCGTTTGTCATCCGAAGTACATACCAGGGGTTCGAAGAAGCCTCTTTTGGTTTTGAATGCTGCTTTGTATTCGTTGCCGGGTTTAATACCTGATGTTGGTGTACCCCCATCGAACATCGAACTTGGAGAATATCCAGCCTCCACTGAGGTCTGCGATTAATTGCAGTATGAGCGGTAATGGGTATTGGTTGCGTATGGTCCACGTGTTGAGTTCCCTGTAGTCTTACTGGCCGTAGTTTTCCGTCCTTCTTTGACGAGAGAAGAAGAAGGGAGCTGCGTACTGCGATTTGGATGGGTCGAATGTATCCTTTGGCCAGTTGTTCATCCAAGAATTCCTCTAGTGCTTTATCTTCCGTTTGATTAAGTGGGTAGATTTGCAGTTGATGTGATCTGGCTGTTCGGTTTCAGGTCGATGGCGTGGTCCCATGGTCTCGGTGGCGGGAATCGTTGGGATTCTTCCTCGCTGAATACCTTTGCGTGTCTTTTGTATTCTGCGGGGATTTCCTTCTTTCCAATGATTCGTGTGCCAATATTGCTAAGCTAGACGGTTTGCTGTTGTTCGTAGGTGTGCCGGGGTTGTTTCCTCTTCCAGTTCTTCCAGGCTTGTGTCTTCCTGTCTTGCATCTCGTGTGATGATGCTTCGAAGTTCTGTCTGAATGGTCGCCTGGGTCCGAGGTTTGTTTGGGTTGGGTTTGTATGATGATGGGGTACTGTTTAGTTATCCATGGTGGCAGTGGCCCATTGTATTCGTGGTTGAATGTTGCCAGCCAAGGATATCCAAGGATGAGATCTTCTCCCCCTACATTCGTGGACTAGGAACTGGATGGTTTTAAGTTTCCCATCAGTTTGATGTTAGGGTCGACGCAATGAGTGATTTTCCCTCCTTTGTGTGCGTTCCGTCGATGTTCCATATGTTGCGAGGACTTGGTAGTTCTTTGGTTCCCAAGTGCATTCTTTTAACGAAGTCCGGGTGTATGAAGTTGTGGGTGGCTCCGGAGTCCCCAGTGCTTTCTTGTTGGCCATGAAGTAACTCATGCGAATCAAACTGGGACATGCATAGATCGATAGTGCGTGATAAACGTTGAGTTACAATTAAAGCCCTCACCCAGGCCATTGGGTTCAGGCATGTGGAAAATCCTGTCTTCCCATCATTTTCTATGAACATTCCTCGCTGTTCCTCCGGCAACGCCATACTTGGCCCAACAGGTCACTCACTTGAGAGCTGGTGGTGGTCCTGTTGCTTGGACCGGCTCGTCCAGGTCGATGAGGGGTTCCTCAGCTACGCTCTGTGGTGCGGTCGGCACCTCCTCGATGTTATGCGCCTCTTCCTCAGCTCTTCGTGGCTGGTTGCAATCTCATGAGAAGTGTCCCTTCTGGTTGCAATTATAGCAGGTTACGTCCCTTAGATTCAGGATTCTGCGTTCTCCCCTTTACGTTGCATGAACCGGCCTTGGCGGAATGGGGGTCTTCCTCCTGGGACCCAATCCTGGGTCCTGGGTGGTTTCGGTTGATGTCGCCGATTTCTGCGACCCTTGCCTGATTCTTCCTGGGGTGGTATCCATCGCATCGGGGTGATTGCGGTATTGTTGCCATCCTTGCTGACTCCCCTGTCGTTGTGTGGGGGTTGGAATTGGAGTGGTTGGTTTAGGCAGGGGCGTTGTATGTCGTCGGCTGTCTTCCAAAACCTCCTTCCTGGCCGTCATGTGCAGATATCTCTTCTGCTGTTCGATGAGTGCACTCTTCCATTGAGAGTAACTGCGGGTGTGGAATTGATAGGCGTTCTGGTATAGCTTGAGGGGAACGCCTCTCGTGAATTGTGTCGAGGACAAGTGGTTCGTCCGTCGGTAATCAGCCTGTCGGACCAGCTTTCGAATTTAGTGACATAGCTGTCAATGTCCTCGTTCATCATTTTGAACCCTTTGTCGAGTTCTACTTGCGCGATCCTTTTCTAGGTTGTCGCGGAATGTCCTTTGAATGCGAGTTCTACTCCAGCCAGAGCCAACGGGTCGTTCCTGTTTGCTGGTTGTCGAGACCATTGGCCATTTCTGTCGACCATTCGTCGACAAGGGTCTTGGATGTAGGTAAGGAAATATCGCTTTGATGTAAGGGACTTTGAGGCTCTTGTTAGCGGTGTTGACCCCTGCAAACCGGTTCCATTGGGCAAGGAAGGCTTCTGCTTCGTTCGGTTTCCAGTGAAGATCTTGGGTTCCTTCCCTATAAATTTGTCGGTATCGGCCATTGTGAATGCCGGTATTCCGGTCTGCTCATCGTCGTGGGGGTTGTCGTTAGGGTCGCCTCCTGGTGGTCCTCCTCCTCCCCTTCTCCGGGTGATTCTCCTTGGAGTGGGTGGTACCCATCTTTGCCTAGTAGGGCTGTCCAGGCTGCGGCCATTGTTGTGGTTATTGCAGACATATTGGTAGGAATCAACATCAGCGATTGTTTTAGTTGTTCCTCTTCCTGTTCGTCTCTGATCACGATCTCCTCCGGATTGCTTTTGATCGATGGTGATGGTGCCGGTGTTTTGGTGTCGGGGATCTGAGAGGTTCTTCGTTTTCTCCGTCGATTGTTCCCCACTGATCTTGGTGACGACTTCTGATTGTTTGATGTCTAGGTTGAGGATAGAGAACTGCTGGTCGGGTGGCTTGGAGTTTTCTCGTCCGGCATCCCAGCGAACTTCTACCCAACAGTGGTTATCGAAGTGAACTCTACTGGGATGAGTTGCGAGTTATTCTGTCGGTCAAAGTAGTAGGTAACGTAGCCTGGTGTTTCTGCGTCGTCCATTCCAAAATGCAGATCCCAGGTATCTCTTTGGGATGTTGCGGTCTCCTCGTCTGTCGATGTAGTAGGGTCTGAACGGGACCCAAAGTCTTTGGTCGTAGGATTGGCCACGGTGGGATCTTGGTCTTAATGTAACGTACCATGGACGTTGCCTGACTTAGGCCTCTGTGGTGGCGATCCTCAAGAGTCGATAGTGCGATGGTGAAGGTACTGGTGTAGAAGGCTGGATGAGGTGGAGGCTCTCGTCACGTCCAAAGTAGCGTGGAGATCTTCGAGTTGAGGGACTCCGGCAGGAACTCGGTCGTATAATTGGCGTTGGCCCCGAGGTATGTCAAGGATGTAGAAGTGGTGATAGGGCGAAGCCACGCGGTCATTGCAGTACAGAAGACTTGATAGGCTGCGACTTACAGGGTATTCCACTGATCCGCGAAGGACAGGCGAAGTATGAGTCACGGGGGATCCCTGGTCTAAGGGGATATGCTGGACACTCACTTAAGAGGGGGGAGACCTCTTAGTAAAGATGAGTAGAAGGTGGTGGTATTGAAGAAGACCAAGATGCCGTTCTTGGTCTTCGTACTACTCTACTTATACAAGTACGCACAGGCTTTGAAGCGCCGCTTGAATGTAACTATCCAATAGCGTAAGTACCATGAACCCTAGTACTGCTATCCTAGTTATGAGTCACTACGAGTCATTCCGAGATCCAAGCCGTTATCGTACAATCACATGCGCCGGAGCTTACCTGGCTGACTGATCCTATAAGTCCATGACGATATCCTGCTGACGGCGATGTCATAGTCGATGCGTCAGTGTCCACTTCCCGGCCCGAGGCGCCAATCGATCCGAAATGTAACACTCTACATCTGCTCAAAGGCGATCTTCAACCTCCCCTCCGTTGACCTCCCCCTTGGAAGCGTGAGATACGACTTCCATGAAGGACTCCGGGCAGCGTTTGAACCTCTCCCCAATATAATCAGAGCTGGTTATATTGATTCCCTGGTAACATTGGAGATTCAGGACTTTTTGGATGGATGTATCATTACCACTTATGGACATCTTCGTTTCACTTTCAACGGACAGGTTTTCACCCATTATCAGGGCTACTTTTTCAAGGACATTGTTCGTTCCAACCCCTTCTTCTTTCCCATTGCCTTACTCCTCGCGTCCCAGCCGATCCATTTTCCTTTGTCCCGGCTATTCCTGACTCCCAACCACTATAAAGTACTAGTGGTATAGATTTGTTGCCTTGATCCCTGAATCGAGTGATTCAACTCAACGCGACGAGTAAGTTCCCTTGTTTATTTCCCTGTGATAGGACTGTAAACTGAGTGGTTTAAGTGCCTCCAACTCCCCTTCGTTCCCACTGATGAAGAATGAGTCCGACAGCTCGTGCGAACTTCGACACCCACAGAGACCGACAAGTCCGTCGGTATTACCTTCGACTTCCTATTACGAACTTTCCGAGTCGTCCCGCATCGACTGCTGGACGGACCCTCCCTTGGTGCTCAAGAATCTAGTCAATCTCTTCGAGTTTGGAGAGACTTGGGATCACGACACCTACAACACTTTGTAGACGACCTCTCAGCCTTGTCGACGCCTGCAACGACCAACTCCTGTTCTGGCACCTCTCTGACATTCACCACCAACTCCTTCTTTGGACAAAGAGCGACTATCTTTGGTTCAATTACATCCCCTCGCCGCGACTACCATTCCAACACTCCAGTGGGGAAATTCGATCCGGTTCCTCGATCGATTCCGCCTTTCATACGAAGAAATACAGATCAACTTCTGCAAGTCCGTGTAGTGGACAGAGAAGGCCCCGCGCTTGGTTATTACCGAAGGAACCGAGCTCACGTATTCCTGGAGTAGAGCTACCTGGGAAACCACCCTGACAAACCCGGACCAAAGCCTGGTCAACCCCCGCGTCTTCCAAGACCCTCCCACGACCCCAACGACCCCGAGCTTGTAGAGCTCCTAGTAGGACGTGTTCAAGACCCCTAGCCTACTAGCGATTATCCCTCCCTGCGAGCAGCCCGGCAACAGACGAAACCAGCAACGCAATCGACCAGCGACGATTGGGGAAGCACCACCAATCACGGTCCTTGCTGGTGCACTCAAGAAGTGTGCATCTGTGGCTACAGACCAGAGACCCCCCTACTCCAGAAGGCGTAGTACTTTGGGCCCCTAGTGTTAACTACCTACCCTTCAGTGATAGGAGTAGAACACTTTAATTTGTAGAGTACAAATTAAATTCCGAGCATTTTTACGAGTGTAAAAATTGACACCCTGGAACCCATAACGAATTGGGCTATCAACCTGGCTTCATCCCATTTGACCACCCCATCGTTCCAAGCAAGAAATTCCCACATTTCTCCCACGAGAACTCCCCAGTAATCCCAGAAGACCTACGGGACCCGACCCCCCTTCGCGAAACTATTCCAATAGTTCCAGACCCTCATCCAAGGACCAACCAAAGTAGACCGAAACCCCTACCCGACATCTACCCAGCCGGACAAGTAATCCGACCTCCCAGTAACCCAGTTGCGAGGCAACATTCGACAAGTAGCGACGAGGCTCACTTCCTAGAAACCCAACCCCGAGAACTTCACTGTCACTCCTGAAGCCATTTTGTTTCCGAGCAGCTACCTACGAGACCCCGAGAGCTTGACGTCTTCAAGCATCACTGTCGTCTCCAGTACGATCAGTACCCAAGAGACACTTCCTTGCATCGCCCTTACCCGAGCACGGGACGTACCTCAAGCCCGTTGAATTCCAGAACTTCTTGTGGAGAAGTAAAATACCTGACCCATTTCGGTATTTACG
Organism: Lactarius akahatsu; assembly: GCA_021524915.1. Lineage (NCBI taxonomy): Eukaryota > Fungi > Basidiomycota > Agaricomycetes > Russulales > Russulaceae > Lactarius > Lactarius akahatsu. The sequence continues at coordinate 2,447 of JAKELL010000635.1, read as the reverse complement.
AAGAATACCAGTGGATTCGCCGCCAGCAAAGGACGAATCAACCCGATCGAGCGATCCTCCGCCCCCGTACCAAGTCTTCTACCCGTGGAACGAACCGGGTGGAACACTTCCTGTTACACCGACACCCCCAGTGAATGAGTGAGAAAGAGACTCACCTCTGATGAACGAGATCGAATTCCTGTGTACTTCCTGGACCCCTACTTTTCCCTTCGACGATCTCATCTACGCCACCTTCAACGATCAGCCCGTCACAGTCCGACGGTCACTTTCCGTGGGTACACGTCATTACCCAGAAGCGTCTTACAGTCCAAGACTTTGAGCAAGTCTTTCCCCACATCCGAAAGGTTCGAAAGCTAGATTGGGCTATCCTTTGCGGATCCTTCAAGAAGAAGAGAGTATCCTGGTCCTTTACCCACTCCCGTTGGGTATACGGAAACAACCGAGCGGTTCGGTTTTCTGACTCTGAAGAGCAATCAGAGAGCGAGCGTTCGCTAACCCCCTTGAGCCCTTCCAACCCCCGGATTCCGATAGTGAACAAGAAGAAGTTTCACGAATCCTTGACGACACCGCTAAAGACTTACCGGTCTCGTATCCGAGTGGCTTCCCAGCCTTCTTCCCCTCGCGTATCCCCTGGTCACTTCCAAGTGCACCTGGTCCCAGCCGACTTCATCGAATAGCACTACTTCATAAACTCCCCTCCGAGTACTCCCCTCCGAGACTACCGTCCCCGCCTCTCATGCACAGAGCAACGGTTCCCCCACATCCCGATCGCCTCCCCAGTACCTCGCTCCCAAGAATCCCTTCGCGTTCCCCTTCGAGAACCCCAGTAATAGCTCCCATGGCTGCACCTCTGCAAAATCTTGGTGCAGCACCTGAACCCTTTGATGGAAGACCCAACAAAGCGAAGCATTCTGGAATAATTTGGAAATTATTTCCACCTCAATGCGTCGATTTTCGATACCGATGACAAGAAAATATCTGCGGCCCTGACTTACTTCAAAGGGGCACTTCTGCGGGCGAGTGGGCCCAGGATAGGCAACACAAGGCCTTAAACCCAGCTGCGGGTGCAGCTGTTCCTTCGAACGTGGGCTACGTTCAAATCCACTTTGACAAACATTTCATCCTGCGCATACGGCTTTGGAAGCCACCAACCTGATGTATACCCTAAAGATGGGTACCCGACCGTTCAACGAGTGGTACCAGGACTGGTCCACTCACGCCAAGCGAGTGGCACGAACGAGCAAACTCAGATGCATGCCTTTAGAAGGCGATTCCTTCGGCCCTACACATGAAGCTTATGGGCATTCCCCCCTCCCGACGACAATCGAAACTGGTAGACAAGGCCAGAAGTTTGACTGCGTATATAAGTTGTATGCCGATTCCATCCGAGAAACTCCCCTTTGCACAACAGTGGAAGACCCACTTTCACAGCTGTCCTGACCGAAGACGATAGCGTTAACGTCAAGCTTCTTCATCCCGACCCAAGAGATTCCAAGGCAAACTTACCAAGGAACGAACCGGCGTTTCCAGAACAAGTTGTGCCTATACTGTGGTAGCCCAGGCCACATCCTTCGAGAATGCAAGCTAAAGACGCAAAGCATGAGGGCCAGAGGTGGCTGCCCTCCCAACAATTCAAGTAGAGCGCAGGCGTTTTTGTTGACGAGGATCAAGATCAAGAGGAAGCACTGTTGATCATCTGGCTCTGGTTGGAGCCATGTATCGAGAGATACTCCCATACTCCCCGGATGCGTCTGCGGTTGCACCTATTAACGAGGATTTTTAGGTCCTTCCCCATAGCACTGTCAGATGGAAGATTGATAGCCAGCTGCGCTGTGAGCGGCATTTCCTTACTAGAGACTCGGCGGCGAGCCTGTACCAGTTGAGACGATACGGAATAGGAGAGCTCCTTCTATCGTACTCAGGGTGACACTAGTAGGAAAGCGATCTGGCAGAGAAATCAGTGTTGAGCCATAATACTTACTGTAAGGCTCATTACATAGGAAAAACAGTACAATTAGTTATGCTATACACGTAATTCGGAGTATTTAGTCATACGGTATATGTACAGAATCCCCTTAAGGGATTATTCTGAGTCCACTGGTGATTAGACATTAGGCGACACTGAAAACACGATATTGTGGACACCTCTACTCATCACTTTTCCCCAAACGGACATGGGTGGACCATAGAGTATATAAATCCTACTGTAGGAGCGAGTACCTATACACATCTCTCTCCACCCCACTCTGAGCTTCCTCTGCTTCACTCTAAGCCTCGTCTAAGCTCTCTATTCAGGTAAGGGTCTACCTGTACACTGCGTGCATTGCTGCGCAACAGGTTATGGGCCCTGCCATAAGTCACTTTGTGCCTTCATTGGCTGCAACGATGGCGGGTTACCTTTAGTACCTGCAGTTGGGTTGTCGCCTTCATTGGCTGACACTAGTCCC
>JAKELL010000634.1:0-20128 GCA_021524915.1 Lactarius akahatsu | reverse complement strand
CGATAAACTGAAGACCCTAGTAACAGAAGAACCGGTACTCAAACACCCAGAACTTGACCAACCATTCGAACTAGAAGTCGACGCCTCAGGGATACGCGGTAGGGGCAGTACTACTCCAACGCGACAAAGACAACAAACGACACCCAATCGCCTACTACTCCAACACCCTCAACGCAGCAGAAAGGAACTACGACATCTATGATCTGGAATTGTTAGCTATCGTCAAAGCACTGAGGAACTGGAGACCCTACCTTGCCGGATCACCCCACAAGATCAAAGTATTTTCCAACCACATGAACCTACAATACTGGAGATCCCCACAAAAGATAAGCAGACGGGTGGCAAGGGAAGTGTTAGAAACTCTCCGAATACGACATAGAGATTCACCACATCAAAGGAACGGCAAATGGGAGAGCGGACGCCCTGTCAAGGAGACCCGACTACAACCAAGGAGAGCACGACAACGAGCAAGTCACGGTACTCCCAGACCACATATTCGTCAGAGCTGCAACAATCGACACAACAGACAACCCAACACGCATGAGCACAACGATCCCTGTAGAAGAAATGCAACTCACGTACCCAGTATACACCCAGGACAACGATACTGTCACGAAGTGGATAGACCCGCACAAACTCAAACGCATCGAAGGGACTTGGTACAAGGAGGGGCGAAGGGTAGTCACAGGCGACGCCCACGAACGGAAGCGTATTATACAAGCCCATCACGACACCCTTGCATATGGACACCCGGGAATCAGCCGAACCATCAAACTAATCGAGAGATACTACTGGTGGCCAGGACTCCGGCAAGAAGCACAGGATTACGTTAAGGGATGCGCCGACTGTCAACGGATCAAAGTCAACAACAGACCAACACGCGCACCTCTACAACCAATATTGTTACGATTCGGATCGATCGGCGCCTCGGGCCGGGAAGTGGACACTGACGCGTCGACTATGACATCGCCGTCAGCAGGATATCGTCATGGACTTATAGGATCAGTCAGCCGGGTAAGCTCCGGCACATGTGATTGTACGATAACGGATCGGATCTCGGATGACTCGTAGTGACTCACAACTAGGATAGCTGTACTAGGGTTCACGGTACTTACGCTATTGGATAGCTAGTATTCAAGCGGCGCTTCAAAGCCCGCGTGTAACTGTATAAGTAGACTAGTGCGAAGACCAAGAACGGCATCTTGGTCTTCTTCAAATACCACCACTATCTACTCGTCATTACTAAGAGGCCTCCCCTCTTAAGTGAGTGTCCGGCATATCCCCTTAGACCAGGGATCCCCGTGACTTACCCTTTCGCCTGTCCCTTCGCGGATCAGTGGACTTCCCCGTCGACATCGCAGCCTACCAAGTCTTTCTCTACCGCAACGACCGCGTAGCAACACCCTATCACACCTTCTACATCCTCGACAGCACCTCGTGGGCAAACGCTAAGTACATCGATCGAATCCCCTCGGGAGTTCCACAACTCGAGGATCTTCACGCATACTTTGGACGCGACGAAAGTCTCCAACCTCATCCCGCCTTCTACGCAAGTACCTTCGCCAACCGCAACTACCGACTCCTTAGGATCGCCACCAAACAAGAGGCCTAAGTCAGGCAAGCGTCTGTGGTAGACGTTACAAATATTCCCGAAACCGGAAGCAACCCCATTCGAAGTCATAGCCCTAGACTTCATCACCAAGTTACCCCAATCGAACGGCTGCGACTCCATACTGACAGTAACAGACCACGACTGCTCCAAAGCGGCAGTATTCATCCCATGCCTAGAAGAAATAAGCGCGGAAGGAACAGCGGCCCTGTACGTGACACACATTTTTCCCAGATTCGGACTGCCAGCGCGCATCATTAGCGATCGAGACCCCAGATTTGCGTCAAAATTCACCCGCGAACTGTGCCGAATACTCGGCATAGAACAAAATATCTCCACCGCATACCACCCCAGAACTGACAGCCAATCGGAACGAACCAACCAATGGCTAGAACAATATCTAAGGTTCTGGGTTAACGAACGGACAGGACGATTGGACGCAATACCTACCAATGGCGGAATTCACGCACAACAATTGGCCCAACGAATCAACCAAGGAATCCCCATTCAACGTCCTCATGGGGTATAACCCACGCGCTGACTGGATCGATCGGCCATCCCCTATTCCGCAGGTAGCGCTGCGAGCGCAGCAATTCAAAGAGGCTAGAACACGCGCCCAGGAACTGATGATCAAAGCGCAGCAGGGGTGGATCAAACACAAGGACACCCCAAAATACCAAATTGGGGACCTCGTATGGCTCGAGGGGCGCCACCTACGTACCAACCAACCAACGGCAAAACTCGCGCCCCGAAGACACGGACCCTTCCAGATCATCCAGGTGATGTCCGCAGTCAACTACCGCCTAGAACTTCCCACGCAGTGGAGCATTCATCCAGTGTTTCACACGGACCTCCTTACTCCGTACAAAGAAACTCCCACACACGGACCAAACTATCAGCGCCCACCACCGGATCTAATCGATGGAGAAGAAGAATACGAGGTCGAGAAGATTCTGGACTCTCGGCGATTCGGCAGGACAAGGAAATTGCAATACTTGGTCAAATGGCGCGGATACCCGGACTCGGACAACCAATGGGTCTCCAAGGATGACGTATTCGCTGACGAAGCAATTCGGGAATTCAAACGTTCAAACCCCGCCAGAGAAGTACATATAAGCGCAGGGAAATCCCAAGAGACGTCCCCATCTCCTTCACCTACTCTCCCATATACTCATGTCCTCATCCCCAGTCCAAGTACACTATGTCCTCGACGACCTACTCCCAATCTCAGTACAACCTACCCTCATCGTTCAGAATGCGCCATCATCACCCCTGTCAGCTTCCCCAGTCCATTCACAACGGAGACAGTCGTCCACCTACCCCCATACCATCCCTCCTTCCTTCGCCAACCACTACAAGAGTTGGTTCAAGAGATCCTTCGCCGACCCACATGCCAACGTCCGCGGAACCCGATACGGACGAAACTCAGATTCAAGAGGACCGGGACTTCGACCGGTACCTATCAGAGGAACATTGCCCTCTACACCAACACCTCGTCTACGGCAACCACCTTACCACCACGCACAACGAAACCCCTCCGCTATGCACCACGGACGGGGAGCCCATCCGTATGGCGAAAGATTCTCGACCCAAGGTCTGCGTCTATCGTGCGGAAGAACACAGTCCGATTTCCAGACGTCAAGTGGAGACTCCTCCACCCCTCGGATTCAGACACAACAGGGGAGTACACTATATCCCTTTCCAGATCCGCGACGCTCAGGACCGGTTGCACCCAGCTCGCTATACGCAGCTCATCCTTACGGCGGATCCGTTCGTCCTCGCCTACAGGAGGGGCAGCGATCAGCAGTACGGGAAGCCGGTGCACACCGCCCCCAACTACGACTACCCTCGAGACACCGCGTACTGCGACGACGACCTGATCTTTTTAGATCAGCGCAGCATCATGCGGGAGTCAGTGGACCGCGCCCTCACGGGCATGAAGGACCTCACGCTGATGGCAGAGGTTCATCGATACCGCTGCGCCCAGGCGGGGGTGGAAGCGAAAGAGTTGGAGTTGGCGAGACTTACAGAGGAGTTGGACAAGGTCGCCAGAGTACGACGGGAGTGTGTGCTCCGCCTGCAGCGCGCCAATGCGATCACGCGCATCGAAGCGGAGAGGGACTCCTACCTGACCGGGTCTGGAGGCAGGGCAGCAAGTCGCAGAGCAGAGGGAGGCAGTCCAGCGGGGTCGAGCTGGGGCTCGACCGTAAGAAGGGGGTGATGTTACGGTTCGGATTGATCGGCGCCTCGGGCCAGGGAAGTGGACACTGACGCGTCGACTATGACATCGCCGTCAGCGTGATATCGTCATGGACTTATAGGATCAGTCAGCCAGGGTAAGCTCCGGCGCATGTAGATGTACGATAACGGATCGGATCTCGGAATGACTCGTAGTGACTCATAACTAGGATAGCTGTACTAGGGTTCACGGTACTTACGCTATTGGCTAGTTAGTATTCAAGCGGCGCTTCAAAGCCCGCGCGTAACTGTATAAGTAGACTAGTGCGAAGACCAAGTACGGCATCTTGGTCTTCTTCCAATACCACCACCATCTACTCGTCTTTACTAAGAGGCTCTCCCCTCTTAAGTGAGTGTCCGGTATATCCCCTTAGACCAGGGATCCCCGTGACTTACCTCTTTGACTGTCCCTTCGTGGATCAGTGGAATATCCCGTCGACATCGCAGCATACCAAGTCTTCCTATACCGCAACGATCGAGTAGCGTCTCCTTACCACACCTTCTACATCATCGATAGCGCTACGTGGGCTAACGCTCAGTACATCGATCATATCCCAGCAGGAGTACCACAGCTTGAGGACCTCCACGCATACTTCGGACGGGACGAGACCCTTCAACCCCATCCAGCCTTCTACGCAAGCACATTCGCCAACCACAACTATCGACTTGTACGGATCGCCACCAAGCAAGAAGCCTAAGTCAGGCAAGCGTCCGTGGTAGACGTTACAGTTGCCTTGCTGGCGCGTGGCGTCAACTTGCATGGCGTTGGGGTCTGAGGTTGTATTGGTTGATGACGATGAAGATTTTCCTTTCTTCTCACTCTGGCGCTGGCGCAGTCGTTGATTGATGACTTGCGTGCTCTGCTTGAGCTCGTCATAGGTGTTGTGGGGCTTGTCTGTGATGGCGAGGAGGTCTTTGATTTCATCAGTGAGACTGTCGTAGAAGCAGGTGCGGAGGTTGACAAGAGACCACCCAGTTTGTCCAGAATACTGCTCGAATACTGACGCGTATTCAGCTACCGTCTTTTTTTCCTTGTCTTGTTTTCTTTAGCTCCTCTCGAGCTATATCTTGGACGTCTAGGGGGCTGAACCTGCAGTTGAACTCCTTGACGAAGTCTGTCCAGTTTCCACCGAAGGGAATAGTTCCCTTGTTGGCTGACTCCAGGTATGGGAGTGCCCAGGTTTTAGCGTCCCCTTCCATCAAATTGAGGGCTGCAGCGATCCATCTGTGTTCGTCTGCGTACCATTTGTTATCTGTCGTGTGCCACGTATTCATAGCGTCCCCTAGTGATCCTGCCCAGTTATGGAAGGCGGCAAGGAAATGATGGGCATCCGTGGAGGAGCCTTTCCCATCCCAAGCTTTGGGGTGGGCCACTATTTCCTTGTTCTTTCTGTTTCCTGGGTGGGTGGCTGTTGCCAAGGCTACCTGCGCTGTCAGGGCTGTGACTTGTTGTGCAAGGTTGCCGACAGCGATGCCGAGGTGGTTAATAAGGTCCAGGCAATCCTGGACTGTAGGAGGGGGGACTGGTACAGGCAGCATGGCGTGTGGTAATGTGGAGCTGGAAGGTTGCGACATTGCTTCCAGTTGTTTCTCTCGTTCTTGTTTGTCTTGTTCCTCGTTTGCCCTGTTGAAATCTTCGAGTAAGCGAAGTTGTTCGTCAGGGGAGATATCGTCCCAGTCTTGGATACGTGAGATGAACTCTTTCTCGCGTTTAGTGGGAGGAGGGAGGGCATATTTTGAGCGAGCTCCGCTGGGATACTGAGCTTGTGCTAGACGAGCTGTCTGTTTCCCTTTCTTGGGAGCCACATTCTTCGTCTTCCCTTATGTGGGCAATAAGTGGGTGAGGGGGTGATTCTAGGCAAGGAATGAGGTTTGCAGCAATGGCTATCAGCTGCGGAACTGTGAACTCTGTTCTGAGTACAGGAATTTCTAGGCCGTAAAGCTCTAGTAGGGCGTATCGAAACTCTGGGTCGTGGAAAATTGCCTGCACGTATTGCTCGGCGAGGTTACGAGGGGGTAGTTCTAGTTGGAACCCCTGGTAACAGATGTTAACACCGTCTTCGTCAATAAAACTTTCGCCTGACTGGGCGAGTGTGGCTTGGGAGGAGGAGTGGGCAGAGTGGAAGGATTCCACGGAGACTGTAGGTGATGGTGATGCGTACACTGGTGATGGGATCCGGTCTTGTTCAGACTGGGTGTCCTGGTGTACATGCAGCGATGCTGAAGCAGAGGCTGTAGTCAGGGGTGGTGTGATAAATGCTTGTCTCCTCCTAAAGAGACAACGAAGGCGGGTGCAGACATTCACAAATATGCGAGGCAGTTTGAAAGTGTGGGAAGGTGGGTTTAGACGACAGGATACAACGAGCACGTAACGCTAACTCAAGGGTGGTAGGAGAGTTCTGATCAAGCGAGACCGATACACAGTGATGTTTCACACTGTGCGAGGCTGTGGCAATAACAGAAAACTCGGGAGTAATGTACAGTGGTGATCAAAAGTATTGCACACATCTGTAAAAGTGGGACCTGTCAAAAGCTGTCGGCGACTGGTCCCGACCGGTCTCTGACAGCTTTTGACAGGTCCCACTTTTACAGATGCAGTCATGTGACTAATTTTGTATCGCCTCGCACTTCTCGGATATTAACATACTGAAGTAATAAATGCTTGTACATTGTGCCCTTGGATGTAAAAGACCCTAAACCAATGACCAATAGCCAGAAAACGTGCATTTGAAACAGCCAAAGTCAGATTGCTGGAAAGATTGTGTGCAGTACTTTTGAACACGCAGCCCTGTTTATGTTTCTACATAAATACTGGCTAGAGATACCACGGAAACTCAGTTCCAACTCATTGTCACTCCTTTATACTATGGTCTACACCTCCCCAAGCAAGGTTGCTCGGATTGTTGAGCTCAAGAATATTGGCCAATCCAATTATGAGATCGCATGTTGGTTCAACCTCCATCGCACCACCATCCCCCACCTCATCAAACGTTTCGCTGAATCTGGTGATCCTTATTTTTGGAAACACAAGCCTGGTCGCCCCCGCAAGCTCCAGGAGCGTGACGCTCGCCATGGCGCCATTCTACTTGCTCGTACTGAGGCTGCCAATGTTGCCAAACTCACCAAAATGGCCTTCCCTCATGTCTCTCGCCCCACAGTTTCCAGGGCACTACACCAGTATGGACTCATCTCACGTGTTCGTAGGTCCAAACCCTGGATTTCCCCAGCCAATGTGGCCAAGCGCAAGGCATGGGCAGCTGCGCACGCTGACTGGACTGTTGAGGACTGGAAACAGGTCATTTTTTCAGATGAGTCCAAGTTCATGCTATTCAAGTCAGATGGCCATCAATATTGCTGGATGAAGCCTGGACAAGCACTAGATCCTCATTTTACGAAGAAAACAATCAAGCATGGAGGTGGAAATGTGATGGTGTGGGGCTGCATCACCAGGGAGGGGATGGGATGGCTTCATCGCATTGAGGGGATCATGAATGGTCCTGGGTATGTTGATATCCTCCAACAAAGTCTTCTGGGCACTCTCAAGGACCAAAAACTGAAGAAAACGGGCAAGGACAAGGTCATCTTCCAGCAAGACAATGATCCTAAACACACTTCGCACGTTGCAAGGGACTGGTTCCAAAATAGGAAGGTCACTGTTCTCCCTTGGCCGCCTTCCTCCCTGGACATGAACATCATTGAGCATGTCTGGGATCAATTGGACCACCTTATTCGTGCTCGGAACCCTCTTCCCTGCAACAGGAATGAGATGTGGGAGGCTCTTCAGGAGGAGTGGAGCAACTTTCCAAAGGAGGCCCTTGACAAGCTGTATGAAAGCATGCCCCACCGTATTGCTGCTCTGAAGGAGGCCTGAGGTCACCATACCAAGTACTGATGCCCAGTAAGTGTCATTTTCTTTTGTTCTTTGGTGGTGCTCATGTCTTTCTGAAGTAGGAGCCATGTTCAAAAGAACTGCACACACAATTTTCCGTAGAACACTTCCCATCTATTGTACACTTGTTTTTAAGTCTCAAAACACTCATTTCCATATACTACACTCAATTAGCTACCAAATGGACCTAATACATGCAGCATTTACTGAGTTTTCAAAAAATGGTGGGCCATGAGATTTGTTTGTGTTGAGACGCGACTGATTCAAGTCACATGTCTCGTGGGATATGATTGAGTCATCCCATATACTAAATACAGTATCTGTCCCTTACGGACTGATTTGGACTTGGCCAGACTCTTACGGACCGCGTTTGTTTATCTTTATTGTTAGAGTCATATATGGCTCTTATTGTTCTTCATTGTTAAGATACCGGTATTGTCTGCTTTAGGCAGCTATTGTTCTCTGCCCTCCAATGGCATTTCTCCCTCTGGCGCACAGACCACATGTATTGTGTTTGGATCACCTGTGCGCACAGACCATTCTTAGCTAAGCGTCCTGTATATAAGGACTGCTGTTTTTGCCTTTACACTTCAGAGTTCCTTCACCCTCTGAAGTGTAAGTCCCTTCTCTCTTACCCTACACTACCTTTTACTCACAGACGTCTTAGTACTTGTCTTTAGGTGTGTAGCAGTATTGGTATAGAGTTCCTTCACCCTCTGAAGTTACTTGTCTTTAGCTTTCTGCTATTAACACTTCGCTCGTTAGTTCTGCGCTTCAACAGTTTGCACGTGTTGTGCAATACTTTTGAACACCACTGTAGGGGTATGTATAGAGCCACAAGGCTGTCTGCCTCAGTCTTCTCGACCTGTTGGCTGCCTCTCACGCCGAAGCGCTCTCAAACTTTTCTGGTTACTACGGGTACAGCTGTTGCAGGCTAGGCCTGGCTGGCTCAACATCTAACTGCAGCTTATCTGGCGTGGTGACCAGTTCTGCAGCCAGTACCCAGAGGCGTCTACTGATGACCAGATAGACCCAATAAAGGCAAGCACAATCTATGCCAGTTTTACAGACACTAGAGTTGTACCACGAATGCACAGATTCTGCATGCAGAGGTCCCCAGGCAAAGAGTGAGGTGGGTAATACAAAGGACTGATGGTCGTCAACCACCTAGAGGGATGAAGGGACTGGTGAGCGAAGAGGGCTCAGAAGTGTAAAAGGAACTTGTCCTAATGTAGCGGTATGACACCTCGCTACGTCAAGCTCAAGTGTAAACTGGAAGTGAACCATCTGGTGAGCACACCCAAGCTCGGCATGGAGATAAATCACATGCTAATGCACAGTCACGGTGGAGTGGACAATCAACTTAGAGTCTTTATTCAAGAACTCAAGATGTCATTGATCACACCGTGGTACGCTGAGTGGAGAACCAAGAGGACAAGTTTAGATTGGAGAGTAAGGAGTACAAGGAGGATATGCACCTGAGTGGAGAACCAAGAGGACAAGTTGGTTCCACTCAGGACGCTACAGGAGTGTTTATATACGCTACTGGAGCTGAGTTTGAACTGAGTCTAAACACTATTACTAAGTGTACAGTAAGGCTCCATGACCCAGGAGCTGACACGTCGTGTCTAATAATAGCGCTATCTATTGTGCTGACTGATGCACTTGTCATAGCGCTGATGCAATGCTCTGTCTTGCTGAGTAAAACCTAATACAGCGAGTAAGCATAAACTACTAAGCGAAGTCTAGAATTATCTAGAATGTTCCTTCCTTATCTACCAATCGTGTGAGTCCGTATGTAAATGGAGATGTGACTGGATTAGGTTGTCCCGTTAAGGGTGTACCTATCCCAGGGTCACGTGCTTATTGGTGCACATGATGGCAGCATGTGACTAATGGAGTCTCATACTTTGGCCCTTTATATTTTCCTCGGATAATTCCGTATAAATACAGAAAAATAGGAAAATAATGTACGCGTCCATGACACTGTTGGCCTTCCTATAATGAGGGTGAACCAACACCTTCCCTGCCATGCAATTCCCCACCCCGTTCGTCGCGTCACTAGTCGCTCACCCCCCACAGCTCCAGACAATGAACTCAAGCTTGTCCTCAAGTTTTATTACCACCTCGGCATGAATGACAACAACATCACTACTGCCATAATGGATCATTTTGATCCCTCTATCTATAGCATCAGGTATGTCCATTCTACGTGTTATTTATCATTGAATTATGTATGGTGATAGTGCTTATACTGTCCATCAACAACAGAAAGTATGGGGATTGTCAAGCACCCAAAAGCAACATCACTCTGTTGAAACTATTGCGGCACATGTTGATGCCATCAAGGAACATTTTCCTAACTGTGGTGCTGAGACAATAAGGAAGGCATGTCATGATCCACTGATTGTGCCATTGATTATCTCTGATAATCAGTCTCTGGAAACACCTCGGATTCGGAATATTCTCAGATTCTTGTCTCGCGTTTCAGATTTGGCTCCTCGTTCTGTTCAGAGATTCCCGACTGCGCACGGATTGTGCAATCATCGCAACAGACTGATGTGCTCAGTTTATATTTAGTTTCCCGCTTATGCGTCCCCAGAAAATAGTCAGAAAAGCCTAGAAAAATGAGATTCCTGTATGATACTTAAGGAGCCAGTAGTGTAACCTGTATTCTCTGTTCTAGTCTTGTCTCTTGTCTTGCAATCTAGTTCCATTCTCTTGCCCTTTGCTGAAGGACAAGCAGTCTTACATTTAGTGCTCTGCCTGGCTATATAGGCAGCACTTCTCTTGGTGGCTCAAGAAGGCCTTGTCTAGCTAGTAATAGACGACACTCCGCTTGGTGGCTCAAGCGTGTCCCTGAGGGTATAGAGCCCCTCCCCGTCGTACGCAACCCGGTATCAAGCCCAGGCCCTGCGCGATCCCCGGTAGTCCCCCTTACGACAAAGTGGTAGCGTCGCAGACGTGAGCCCACCTCTTGGATCGTGAAAAGGCACTCCTCATGGAAAAGAACATCCGTGTGTTGATAAGTGGCCTGAGCGCACCTAGCAGCTCAATGGACATGCAGATAACGGACTGCTTTAGATAAGATATACTGGACTTATGTAGATTAGATTATGCTGTATATGATCTTTACAATCTCGGACTTTTCTTATCTATGACATCACTGTACAATGGCATCATGGACTCCTCTGGACTCCCCTTGTATTTCATCCTTGTACTCCATCTATTGTTCTTATCCTTATCATGATGTCACTATGATATCATATTCTAGACCTTTCTTGTTCTATACACCTTGTTCTCCTGAACAGTACATTCCTTTGTCTCTTTGTAGAACAATGCGCCTCTTGTATTTACTGTGACTGTCATGATCCATTGATCGTGCCATCGATAGGAAAAGTCTCAGAAAGTTCTCGGTTTCTTGATTCATGTCTCATGTTTCAGATTCAGCTTCTCATTCCATTCAAAGATTCTTGACTGCACATCGATCGTGCAATCGTCACAACTGACTGATGTGCTCAGTCTATCTTTAATTCCTCGCTTACGCACCCCCAGAAAATAGTAGGAAAAGCATAGAAAAATAGGATTCCTGTAGGATATTTAAGGAGCCAGTAGTTTACCCTGTATTCCTTGTACTGGTCTTGTTCTTGAATATAGCCCACCTACCACCCCTAGTGCTCTGCTTGGCATTATAAGCAGTTCTCCTCTTGGAAGTTCAAGAGTTGTCTTAGGCTCTGTCTAGCTATATAGATGGCACTCCGCTTGGTGGCTCAAGTGTGTATCTGAAGGTATCGAGCCCTTCCCCCAAGTCCCAGTCCCAAGTTATCTCCGAGTCCCATACTACATTTCAGACGATCCGGGTGATCGTAAAAGTGACTTGGTGTTACCTGCGTCACCCTGTAGTTTTGTATAAGTAGTACAGTCTGTACACTCCTGGTCCACATCAGTTCTCATCTGTTGTGTGCCAGGTATGTCTCTCTCTCTTGTATAAACATCAGTTCTCATCTGTTGTGTGCCAGACACTCATCTGCTTCACCTGCAAGATTTACTCTGTTGCTGCTTTCCAGCTTACCTTCATATCTCACCACAGTCACCTTTGCCACTGTGAATATGATCTCTATGTATGCTGTTCATCACTGTGTCCCAAGGTCTGTCTCGCATCATGACACACATATGTGGTCCATCAAATAATATGCTTATAAAATTGGAAGGCCTGTTGTTGCTGAGTACCTCAAGATGATAGAGCCAGATGCTGTTCAAGCACAGCGGTATCAAAGGTTCAAGAGGTGAACCTTTCTGTCCATTGGACCATGTTGAAGTGCAGAACTAACAAGCAAGGTTAATAGCAAAGAGCTAAGGGAGACAAGTTAACTTCAGAGGTGAAGGGAACTCTATTACAACTGCATACCTAAGGGAGACAAGTTACTATAAAGGAACGTCTCATAAGTAAAGGTATAATAAGAGAAGTAAAGAGGAAGGGACTTACACTTCAGAGGTGAAGGGAACTCTGAAGTGTTAAGGTGAAAACAGCAGTCCTTATATACAGGATGCTTAGCTAAGAATGGTCTGTGCGCACAGGTGATCCAAACACAATACATGTGGTCTGTGCACCAGAGGGAGAAACACCATTGGAGGGCTGAATACAATAGCTGCCTAAAGCAGACAATACCAGTATCTTAAGAATGAAGAACAATAAGAGTCACATGTGACTCTAACAATAAAGATAAACAAAAGCAGTCCATAAGAGTCCGGCCAAGTCCAAATCAGTCTGTAAGGGACAGATACCATATTTAGTATATGGGATGACTCAATCATATCCCACGAGACATGTGACATATGTCACGTCTCAACATCCCTCCATGATAGAGGCAGTCCATATTTATGATGGTGGTCTTTTTAGAGCCAAGAGTCATACAGAAGTTTGGGATTGAGGTTGAATCTTTTAGTCCTGATCAAGGACTATCTTCTTCAGAGCAGATAATGTTCAATCCAAAACTGTTTAGACTTTGTACTGAGTTGGGAAGGTCCAACTCCTTTAGGGCTCTAAGAAGGGTTTTTTTGAAGTTCTCTTAGATCAGAGAACATGATGTGCCTTTTTTCAGAACAATGTGACATCCTTGTTGATAAACCAAGGATCGACGACCATTGACTGTGTACACAAGTCATTTCTTGTGACCCTTCTTACACCATTCCTAGATCAGTGACCATTTTGTCAAAGGGTTCTCTGGGCAGTGACTTAGTAAGTCCATCTGCAACCATTTCCCCTGTAGGAGTACAAATTAGGTGTATGACCTTATTTTCTATGTACTCCCTGACAACATGGTGTTTGATCAGGATATGTTTGGACCACCTTCCAGTGACAGGGTTTAATGCCAGGTCTACGGCACCCTTGTTGTCACAGTGTAGGGGAATGGGGGAGGTAACCTCATACCCTAGTTCCCCTAGGAAGGTAGTGTACCACTGAGCTTGGTTAGAGGCCTCAGAGAGGCTCATGTACTCTGCTTCTGTGGTAGACTGGGCAATGGTCTTCTGCTTTCTGGTACACCATGAAATGGCTCCATTTGCAAGCAAGAAGACATTGTTGAAGCGCAGAACTAACGAGCGAAGCGTTAATAGCAATAAGCTAGTAAGGACAAGTTAACTTCAGAGGAGAAGGGAACTCTATTACAACTGCATACCTAGTAAGGACAAGTTACTATAAAGGAACGCCTTATGAGTAAAGGTATGGTAGGAGAGGTAAAGAGAAAGGGGACTTACACTTCAGAGGAGAAGGGAACTCTGAAGTGTAGAGGTGAAAACAGCAGTCCTTATATACAGGACGCTTAGCTAAGAATGGTCTGTGCGCACAGGTGGTCCAAACACAATACAGGTGGTCTGTGCGCCAGAGGGAGAAATGCCATTGGGGGGCAGAGAACAATAGCTGCCTAAAGCAGACAATACCGGTATCTTAACAATAGAGAACAATAAGAGCCATGTATGACTCTAACAATAAAGATAAACAAAAGCGGTCCGTAAGAGTCCGGCCAAGTCCAAATTAGTCCGTAAGGGACAGATACCGTATTTAGTAAATGGGATGACTCAATCATATCCCACGAGACATGTGACTTGAATCAGTCGCGTCTCAACATCCCTCCATGATAGGGGCAGTCCATTTTGTAGGTATAGGTGTTTTATATAGAACCCAGAGTCGTACAGAAGTTCGGGATTGAGGTTGGAATCTTTGTGCAGATAATGTTCAATCCGAAGCGGTTTTTACACCCACTTCGTGGTAGTCCTGTGATAAAGGACTATCTTCTGTACTGAGTTGGAACAAGGTCCAACTCCTTCAGAGTTCTAAGAAGGGTTTTTCATAGCTCTCATGGATTAGAGAACATGATGTGTTTTGTACTAGATTACAGAACAATGTGACGTCCTTGTTGATAAACCAAGGATCGACGACCATTGACTGTGTACAAGTTTTCTTTTAACCCTTCTTACACCATTCCTAGATCAGTGACCATTTTGTCAAAGGGTTCTTTGGGCAGTGACTTAGTAAGTCCATCTGCAACCATTTCCCCTGTAGGAGTACGAATCAGGTCTATGACCTTATTTTCTACGTACTCCCTGACTACATGGTGTTTGATCAGGATATGTTTGGACCGCCTTCCAGTGACAGGGTTTAATGCTAAGTCTACAGCACCCTTGTTGTCACAGTGTAGGGGAATGGGGGAGGCGACCTCATACCCTAGTTCCCCTAGGAAAGTGGTGTACCACTGAGCTTGGTTAGAGGCCTCAGCAAGGCTCATGTACTCTGCTTCTGTGGTAGACTGGGCTATGGTCTTCTGTTTTCTGGTACACCATGAAATGGCTCCATTAGCAAGCAAGAAGACGTAGCCAGAGGTGGAGTGCTTTTCTTCCTGATCTCCCCAGGAAGAGTCGCAGTAGCCATGAAGGCCAGCTCCATCAGAGTCAGTCCCTCCAGCATAGCGTATTCTGTAGTCCTTTGTTGTGTTTAGGTAGGCTAGGACATACTTGGATAGGCGTAAATGCTGAGGTGAGGGATTGGAAGCAAATTGACTAAGGCGCGCAACAGCGAAGGATATATCAGGTCTGCTTCCTATCTGCGCATACAGCAGAGACCCAATTATCTGTTGATACTTCTTAATTTCAGAAGTAGAGGCCTGATCTTCGAATTTGATCAAGTGTGCCTCAGCGCCAGAGGGAAGAGGGGTATATACTGGGTTGGAATCTAACATTCCAAAGCGCTCAATCACATCGCGGATGTAATCTGATTGGTTGATTTCCATAGTGCGGTTTGCACGATCTCTGGTGATGTTGACACCGAGATAAGATTGGATTTCACCAAGATCAGTCATCTCATATCGGTCTGATAGAGAGACTTTCAGATCATTGATCTTTGACAGAGAGCTCCCGAGTATAGTGATGTCATCTACATATAAGATCACAAATAATGTGTCACCCCCCTCTTGAAGATGATACACATATACTCCTGCATCAGAGTACGTCCGCGTAAAGCCTAGGTCACAAAGGACCCCATGGAATTGCACGTTCCATGCGCGGGAGGCTTGTTTCAGGCCATAAAGGGCCTTCTGTAACCGGCACACAAGGTGCTCGGAGCCAGCTGTGACGAAACCGACAGGTTGCTCCATGTAAATTTCTTCCTCCAGTTCCCCATGAAGGAATGCCGATTTGACATCCATTTGGTGGATATGCCAATCTTCAAGCGTAGCCAGCGCAAGAAGGAGTCTTAAGGACTCGAAGCGGGCAACTGGGGAGAAAGTTTCGTCAAAGTCCACCCCCTCTAGTTGGGTGAACCCTTTTGCCACTAGCCTAGCACGAAAGCGTCCATCTGCTTTCTTTTTAAACACCCATTTGCATTTAACCACCTTCCTTCCAGCAGGGAGGGGTTCTAGTCTCCAGACATCAAGCTTGTCGAGAGCATCCAGTTCATACTGGCATGCTTCAAGCCAATCGACAGCTTGGTCAGACTCCATAGCCTGCTTAAAGGTCTGAGGGTCCCTATAGCCGGGTACCTCTGCCGTATTAAGTAGGTCCATTATTCCCAGCCTACTGCTTCCTTGCACGAATTCATCGTCCTCTTGGAGATAGCGAGGATTCGTGAATCGTACCCTAGTGCTCCGCCTTGGTCTATTAGGTGAAACCGGCTGGGTGTTCCTGGGAGATCTGGGAGTAGATCTGGGAGGAGACACTTCCCTATTGAAATTAGGGGCCGGAATAGGAGCGACTACTGCAGCACGCCTTGTGGAGCGAGTGCGAGTGCGGGTGGGTGCAGTATTGGTAGGGGGAGGGGCTTGGGAAGGGGGAGTGTGATATATTGTCTGGTCTGCCGCGGCAGGTGAGGTGTTGGGGGGTGTGCTAGGCTGTTGTTGGGGTTCTGCGGGCACCTGAATAGGTGGGAGTACAAAGACTGGTGTAGGTGCCGCAGGGGCAACAGCTGGTGTAGGCGGGCTAGGCACTACAAAGAAGATCTCACCGCCGGCAGCGCCTCTTTCGAGTTCACCAGACACAGGAGGGGTAGGGGTTTGAGAGTGACGAGCCAGATCACTCAGGGATGGGAAAGTGCTTTCGTCAAATGTAACATCTCGTGAAGAGACGAAGCACCGGCTATGTCTATCCCAGAGTTTGTAACCCTTTGATAAGGGTTCATAGCCCACAAACACGGCTTCCTTTGCTTTAGGATCTAGTTTGCGCCGGTTGTGTTCAGGTACATGATAGTAGGCTTTTCAGCCGAATACTCTAAAGTAAGAGACATCTGGGACTGTACCATCCCAGAGCTCTAGCGGAGTTTTCCACTGATTAGAACGAGTGGGAGTGCGGTTATATATTTGCACAGCAGTCTGTACTGCTTGTTCCCAAAAGCCAAGGCTAAGGCCTGCATGATGAAGCATGCTGGTGCCTTTTTCCATAACCGTACGGTTAAAACGCTCAGCTCTCCCATTCTGTTGTGGAGAATGAGGCATTGTAAGAGTATGCTCAATTCCTGCTTCCAAGAGTATGCGCTTTAAGTCATTATTGACGTATTCGCCACCACGATCCGAGTGTAGGGTTTTGATGGGCTTGTTTAGTTGTTTTTCAGCCCATGCCTTGTAGTGTATGAAGGCATCCTTAAACTGGTCTTTTGATTTCATAAAGACGACGACTGCTGCTTTAGAGTAGTCATCTATGAACGTGGCGAAGTACTTGTTTCCTTGTATTGATTGGCTCTGCATGGGGCCAACAAGGTCACTATGAATGACTTCAAGTGGTTCTTGTGCGCGTTTTGAGGAAGGTGGGAAGGGTAGACGTGTTGATTTGCCAGTTTCACAGCCATGGCACAACTTGTCGTCTACTGGTGAATTGTTTATGTGGAGTCCTTTTACAGACTCCTGAGCATATCTCTTGAGCGCATCTTTGGACATATGTCCCATGCGCTGATGCCAGACATCAAGGCTAGCAGATGCAGGTGCTTGGACTGAATTCATATGTTGTCCATCAAGCCAGTATAGGCCTGAAGCCTTGTGTCCTTCCGCTATGGTCTCTCCATTGAATCTTATAGCAAAAGATGTTGAATCAAAGCTGATGATGGCGCCTTTTTCTGTTAGGGCAGGTGTGGACAGTATACGCGAATGCGTGTTTGGAAGGTGGAGCACATTAGATATTTTGAGGTTGTAGCCTCTGTTGGTTCGGATTGTGACCGTACCAGTGCCAACGCTCTTGAGTAGAGAGTTGTCACCTAGAAGCACTTCTACTCCTTCGTGGGGTGTGTAGGAGTCGTAGTCTTCAAGGTGTGGTGTGAAATGTGCTGAGGCTCCACTGTCCATCATCCATCTTGATGCTATCTGAGTGTGATTCACACTCATCATGTAAAGGGAGACCTGAGGTACCTCATGTACCTCTTCTATTTTTCCAGAGCCATTAACTATAGTAAATAGACGGCTCTTTGGTACAGGTATGCTATTGGCCGCAGCAAACCTGTTTCCCGGAAGTGAGTCCGGGGCCTCAGTCATTGAGTTCTGGGCAGCTTTCCCTCGTTGCCCAGCCCTCCCTTTTTTGGCGTTTTCCTGGTCCCGTTTGAGTTTATAGCAGTCTGGCTTTTTATGGCCAGGCTTTTTGCAGTAGTGGCAGATTATGTCCGAAGACACAGAGCTGCCCGATGCCTGCGACGCATGATCGTGCGGAGGCGAGTTTTTCTTGACGGGGGCTATCTTGTTGTAAGATGCCGGGGGACCAGCAATACGTGATTCCTCATTGATGAACCTGTTAATTAGGTCCTGAGGTTGTAGGTTGGCAGGGGGGCCAGAGGCGAGGATGGTTCCTGCTATGGTGCTGTAGGAGGGAGGTAGAGCGTCTAAAAGTATGAAGGACATTTGCATGTCCGAGACGGGCATCCCTTGCTCCACAAGGGTGTTCCTCGCGTCCAGCATTTTCTGGAGTTGAGGTTGGAAGGGGCTACCTTCCTGAAGCTTGGTATTGGCCAAGCCCACCCATAGATTGAAGGTGGCCATGGAGCCGACCTGTCCATAGAGGTGATCTAGATGCATAAATTTATCATGGACGCTTGGGAACAGCGCTTCTGATACTATGCCGGAGAGGACCTCCGCGGTGACTGAGAGATATAGGAGGCCTGTGATGACCTCCTCCTGTTTTTCCCATAGGGCCAGAATGGCCAGTCCTTCGTCTGTGGGCCCAACAGGGGCACCAACGACTCCTGCAGCTGGAGTGGGATGTTGGGGGACATGGGCTGGATTGGAGTGGGTGAGATGCCTCCTCACTCCGTTCATCAACATGAGCGACGTGAACGTCGCTCCCCATGTCTGCCAGTTTGTTCCATCCAGCTTTGAAAGGACGAGGGTAGGTGGGAAAGAGAGGTGGAAAGAGGGCGAAGCCATTTGAGATGTTTGTATATCTGGTTCCGAGGAGCAGTCAGAACCAGCCCAGATCTTGTTAAGGAAAGTAGAAGTCCAGCCATAAGAGCGCTATAACTCCATAACACAGTGGAGTGTCATGCCTCAAGTTTGTGCGACTTGGAAGTATTATGGTAGTGGAATCATTTTTATGATGGCTGCCTTGTACTGTGATCTTCTGAGACCCTAGGAGGGCGAGTGGTCATATCATACAGCTTTATCAGGGTCTAGCAAGAAGGGCTCATAGAAGCATTGTCCGGCGAAGGACGCTTCAAGGCCATCTCTAACCTTTAGGGCCAAGTAGACTGGGGCGACTAAGATGCACAGTAAAGGGTAGTACCCTAGAGAGGAGCCAACAGCGAATTCCAGAGACAATGATAGGGATCAACTCCCATAACAATTGTGACTGTCGTCTGTGGAGTCTCTAGAACAGACCATTAAGGGTCTTGGTACTAAGTAACTAGACTAGTGATACATGCCATGCAGCGAATCCTGCACAAGGGGAGCGAATACTTCTCCTGGCAGAGGTCTAGTCATAGCTACTGTGTAAATACCATTATAGTATAGTAGCGTTTCCTAGTTGTGTCAGAGGGAAGGACTTCTGGGTTTGACTATTAACCAGGCCTTCACACCCCTTAAAGTGACCCAGGTATTAACCGAGTATCACCCAACCATTGGAAAGGCCTATAGCCGCAAGGGTCTTCCCCTATTGGCCTATGAAAGCACTTCCGGACGAAGACCGGGTATAGAAAATATACTGGGATAGTGCGCACAGAGGAGTTTAAGGTCATAAAGACCTTTCACGAGAACCTCCTTAAGAGGCTAGCCAGAATGGCACATGACAGAGTCATGGTGGACGAGAAAGGATGTGTCGAGAGATAGGGGATAGAGGATGCTCACTGAAGATGTAGAAGACGACAAAAAATGTGGTCGGCTGAGAGAGCAAGGTGACACAAGAGTAGATCTGTAGGTATAACGCAAGTTAGTTATTAGGCGTCAGGGCCCATAACCTGTTGAAGCGCAGAACTAACGAGCGAAGCGTTAATAGCAATAAGCTAGTAAGGACAAGTTAACTTCAGAGGAGAAGGGAACTCTATTACAACTGCATACCTAGTAAGGACAAGTTACTATAAAGGAACGCCTTATGAGTAAAGGTATGGTAGGAGAGGTAAAGAGAAAGGGGACTTACACTTCAGAGGAGAAGGGAACTCTGAAGTGTAGAGGCGAAAACAGCAGTCCTTATATACAGGACGCTTAGCTAAGAATGGTCTGTGCGCACAGGTGGTCCAAACACAATACAGGTGGTCTGTGCGCCAGAGGGAGAAATGCCATTGGGGGGCAGAGAACAATAGCTGCCTAAAGCAGACAATACCGGTATCTTAACAATAGAGAACAATAAGAGCCATGTATGACTCTAACAATAAAGATAAACAAAAGCGGTCCGTAAGAGTCCGGCCAAGTCCAAATTAGTCCGTAAGGGACAGATAC
>JAKELL010000633.1:0-20135 GCA_021524915.1 Lactarius akahatsu | reverse complement strand
GTCATCACTGAGGGCCGACCAGTCAACAGATGCATCCCAGGGATGAATTGTGAGGGGCCGGGGAAGTACGTACGCTTGACGTTCGGAGGCGGCCGTCGTAGCAGTCCATTATTGTTGTTGTTGAGCTGCGGCGAACATCCCTTGTTCGAATTAACCGAAGAAGCCAGGCTCGAGGAAGAGGGGAAGGTAGGGCTCTGAGGATTGCGCCAGTTCGTGCTCGACGACGCGGAAGAGGCAGAAACCGAAGTAGCAAACGTCGACACCGAGCGCACACTCTGGTTGCTGTACCGTGTGAATACGCTCGACGACGTGTTGGTACTTGACATAGAGTTTCGCCAATTACCGGATGTTGTCGAGCTGGAACTTGAACTGCTCGCCAAAGGCCGCCCACTGCGCGTACTCGTCGGCGATGCCCCACGCCGCGGCGGTGACTGCGACAGAGGCTCGGGATTTCCTCCCATCCGACCCCGCAGGGTTGACTGCAGATGCAATGGCGGCACTGGGGGGGAGGAGCTGGCGGAGATGTCGGGTTTAGCCCCATGATCAAATTGGTCACGTTTCGTCGCGCGCGCAGAGCCAGACGTCGAATTGGAACGGGTACTGCGAGAGTCGGACCGCGTGCCAGTGACCGCCTCGCCGGCGCTCTTCCCAAAGGACAGTTTCCATTTGCTCGGCTTTTTCGTGACAAGGGGTATCGATGTTGGTACTGGGACGGGCTGAGAAGCCGGAACATCGAGGAAGATTGGGTGGATGCCGTGGTTGAGCGCGTCTGGCGGCTGAGTTCACGTACGAGCGTTTGAGACGCCATCGCGAGTCGTTCAGACGTCTGGGTGTGGTCTGTCGGTGGCGTCATGCCCTTGCCCTTACGCCCACGCTTCCGCCGCTTGGTCGTAGAAAGGGAGCGAACAGATGGAGAAACCCCATCCTCCGCTTGCTGTTGCTGCTCTTCGTCCTCGTCATCCTCATTAAGCACGAGGTCCAATGCGGGAGGATGCGTGCAATCGGGACCGTTATGATCGACGGGGTCCACGGGAGTGCTTTGAGAGATGGCACGAAGAAGAGCAGGTGGCCGGCGGGGTGAGCCACCGGCAGCGGAGGGGCGGACGAGAAGAGGGGCGGCGGCGGCGGGAAGCCGGAGCAGAGGGCGAGCGGGTGGCCAAGGATAGACGCCGTGGAAGGAACGCGGGAATGTGTATGTGTCGCCGGTTGCGACGCTCTCATGAGCGTGGGCAAATCACGGATCCAGACGCCAAACTCGCGGGCACCAATGCGCTGTGAATCGTCGGTGGGATCGTCGAGGATGCAGAATACGTTCTCGACAAGGAAATTAGCAACAGGTAGAGTCATACCGGCGAATCGCCGCATAAAAAAATCGGTCGGATTTGAAAGATACAGGTTGAAAGAAGTGCATTCGCCCCTTTTCGTGTCCGTCCAGGGATTGTAGTGATAGAGCCTACACGCGATTAACACAGGTGAGCGACGATCCCGAGAAGCAAAGAGGAAAAAAAAAAAAACGATGCACGACGATACGTCACGTACATGTTGATGAGGACAATGCCGAGAGACCACACATCCGCAGCACGGGGCTTGTAAACAGGGGCCACGTTGTTTCTGCACTCTGTGAAGAGAGATAAGCCGTGAGAAGTAAAGGTTGTGAAGCATAGGGGTCGTACCGAAGCTCATGTACGGAGCGCTTCCGCAATCCATGTCAGATGAGACGGTATCACGAGTGGAGAGACCAAAGTCGGATAGCTTGACAACGACTTTGCGCTCGCGGATACCATCCTGATTTAGCGTCCACCCGTCAGTGACGATAAAATTCTCCGGCTTGATGTCGCGATGGAAGACAGAGGCATCGTGGCAGGTAGCCACAGCCTCACACATCTGAGCGAACATTGAAGCGATCAGACGGAGACGGGTGTAGGATAGCAACTGAGATGGGTGAAGTGACGAGAGAAGGCCGGGAGTAGGTGGAGTGTGGTTCAGCGCCGGATCGGAAGCAGGATCGACATCGTAATGATCGCGCGCCTGCTCCAGGAAGTAGAACAGATCTTGACCGGGAACAAATTCGAGAAGGAGAAGGAGAAACGCTGAGGTTTCGAAAGTGCGATGCAAGGTGACAATGTTGGAGTGCACAGGAATCGACTGATGAATCGTCGCCTAATTTTGTTTTATTTTTTTCTGTGAGAACCCGCACTGAGCTAAGATTAGTTGCGGAACGTACCTCTGTGAGCTGGGAAACGAGATCAAGGTCGGCCTTGGATAAGAGCTTGATAGCGTATTCACGGCCGTACTCGGTCGGAGGAGACCGAGACACGGAGACATCATCCAATTCGAGACGACCCCCCCGGATAGAAATGATCGTCCTCAGAAGGTGGAGAACGGGAAAGAACCTCACGGACGAGATATACGACGGCGTAACTACCAGTACCCAGTTTACGAACGACTTGGAATTCTGTCGCTGGTTCTTGATGGTCAGGAACGTGCTCGACAGAACTGTTTGCGACAAGACGGAGGGGTTCACCCAGGAGGGGAATTCCCTCGCCAACGATGTCACCGTGGGAAAGGACGTCCTCGATGTGGGAGGAGAAGGAAGAGTGCTCCTTGGAGGAGGAAGAAGGCCGGGAGAAGTCGTTATGGTGTGAGGAATGATGGGATGGGCGAGGAACGACCTGTGGGAGGGTAGAGGGAGGGAAAGAGGGGGAAGGTAGGGAAGAAAAAGAAGTAGAAGCGGATAGGGACGGAGAGAAGGACAAGCGATCCTGAGACAAGTCGGTGTCGACGCTACGCTGTTGGGTCAAGGGAACGGCGAGACGACGAGGATCAGGCTTTGAAGGGACATTAGAGAGGAACCTAGGGGTACTGGCGACGGAGGACGATTTCTTTCGGCCATCTTCGAAGGCGAACGGGGAAGGGTGGACGGTGTACTGCAACATGAGCTGAGAGAGGAGGGGGGAAGGGCGAGGGCTGGTTGATAACCACCGACGACTTGCTCAAGAGGAGAGGAAGGCGAAGAGGTGTATCTGTTCAGACGGAGACCTGCTGAGAGTCTGATTAGAATGGCATGCAGTTTGGCGAGCAAATTCTTCTCCAAAGATGGGGAAAGCAAAGGGAGGAGGGAGATGAGGAGAGAGGGAGGAAAGAAGAGAGGATGGGGAGGGAAGTAGCCCCGGGGAAGGGATGAGAGGATGGAGGATGGAGGAGGAAGAGGAGGAGGGGAAGGGGGACGGTCGGCGGAGGATGGGGGAGAACTGATCTAGTGTAAACTATACGCAGTGAGGGAGAGTTGACCGTGTGGGATGTACGGGTTGGCTAATAGCGGGGCTTGAATTTAACAATGTAGTCATGCGGTGTGCTCACTTCGTCTCGATAAAATAATATTATTTCTATTCCGGTGATCGCTTTGTAGCCGGGGCCACCATGTGCTCTCAGCGCTACACCTTTTCGGCCATAGCACCTCTATTCCCTTCTCTTCTCTCTCGGTCCGACCCTCTTACCTCCACCTCCCCTTCACCCTGTGTCCACAGCGCTACGTACCATACTCGTTCCTCATTCCATCACACCTTCGTCGCGAGGTGCCTCGCACCGCTTAATTGTTCGCTTCTACGTGGGCGTTACATACACAATTCACACGTGTTGCAGTTGTACGGTACTCTAGTCCCAGATATTGAGAACTGAGGTTGCCACGCGCTCGCCGCCCGCAACAGTGTGTCAGTCACATACATAAGTACCCGATAGAGCTTACGTTTACAACCGATCGGCCTTAGCGAGGCCCTTCTGTCTCTGTTCTCTGTCGGCAGCTCGATCAAAAGTTTGCGGACGAAAAGCAGAAGGGGAAATGAAAATTATTGCTGCCCAATCCGTATGGTACGATTCCGATTAACGGCTCCGGCTAGGTTCACGCCGCCTGTCCGTACTCGACGCTAAGACTAACTTATTAAGATCATCCGTCTCATCCGGGTCATCCCCCATCTCCCGCTGATTATCACACTCTCGTTGCCGCACGACCGCAGCCCGTCGTTGCGCGAGTGCGGCGCCACCCACTGCCCCATGTACCCGCGCGACCACCCGCATCGCCTCGTCCCCGCGCCCTTTCCTCTCCAAGAGCCACCTCGCCCATGACAGCGTCGCCTCCTCTACATCACCCGCCCCCCGCCAATACTCGTACACATCCCGCAGTAGCGCTTCGTGCTCGTCCGCGTCCACACCTGTGTCCGCCGCCGCGAGCACGCCAAACGACCGCGCCCACACCGCTGCGCCTGGCAAGCACCGCCGTGCAACATGCTCCACGCGCTCCCGCCGCGCGGCAGCGCTCGGTAGTGCGTCCAGCGCATCCACGAAGCGCATGAGCAGCGCCTGGTGCACGTCGCGCCGTGCCGCCACGTCCGCGCGCATGCTCTCAGCCAACAGCGCATCGAGCCCCCCCTCCTGTTCACACCGCTCCGCGCTCCATAGCCAGATCTCCACGCACGCCGGCACCGCTCTTCGGGCGCTCGCACCCGCTGCTGACGTCGAGTCGGCCGTGCCGTGTGCGGACTCGGCACACAGGCGCGCGAGCCAGACGCGTGCATCGGACTGTGCGGCGGACGTATAACGCGCTGCGAGGCGCAGGATCCGGTGCGGGGCCGCTGGGGGTTTGGGCAGGTCTGCGAGTGTGAGGAGTAGACGGATATGTGCAGCGAGGAGGACGGCGGCCGGTGGCTTGTCGCTTTTACTTTGACGTTTGATGAGCGCGTGTAGGCCGCCCACTAGATACAGTTTCTATTACCAGCATATTTTTTGGCGTCAGAAAGAGAACGAAAGGTTAGTTCGGGATCGTACCAGGTGTACGTCGACATCTTCCTTCCCACACCACTCTTCGACGAACTGGGCATACGCCGCTGCCATTTCTTCGGGCGGCTGTTGCCCCGCCGCGTCTAGCGCCTTGAGCATCTCCTCATTGGCACGCCTCAATGCATCGACCAACGCGCCACCCGCGAGCTCCTCTGCGGACGTAAGAGCCAGTGCCCGACTCGCACGCAGTACAACCGCAGAGGCATCTCCCGGCAACGTCTCGGCTAGGCGCTCATGTAGATGGTCCAGCAAAGCGCTTCGCAGAGCTTCCGTGGCAGGATATCCCGCAATGAGTTCTTGCAGACTCTGAAACAGCTCGATCGTCGGGAGAGCTGTAATTCATAGCGGAGTTATGTGCTCGAAAAGCGAAGAACCAACAACGAGGATTCGCTATTGTTTTCACACTCACCTTTGGCCCCACTGTCGATCGCCTGGCGTACAATCGCCCCGTCCATGATCGCCCGCCGCGCCGCGTCGCCCATGGCCTGTTCCTCGGCCCTGTCAACGCGCTCTCCCTCCCCCTCTCCCTCGGCTGAATCGAGCGTGATGTCGAGCACGTCCCAGCGCCGACGCACGGCCTCGACAAAACCGAGCTCGAGACGGACGTACTCCCGCCACATCTCCGTGCTGTTCGCGTTGAGCCTGAGCCCGCGGAGCAGTAGCGAGCGCGCGGCGCCCATGCCCCCGTTGGCGAGCTCGTGTGCCGCGGCAAGTACGTACAGCGCAGGCGTACGCGGGTGCAGCTGTACCGCCCGCGCGGCGATGCGCCCCGCGAGCGCACGGGCACCCTCACGCTGTGCGAGCCGCAGGTACTGTAGCCAGAGCGAGACGTCCGACTTGAATTTTTGGAGGGCGCGCTCGAAAATGTGGAACTGCCTGCGCGTCAGTGCGTAGTCCGATATCGACGGCGGCGACTTGGGTATCTCTTTACGTGTGCTCTTAGTCTTTATCGTTGGCGGTATGAAAGGGACACACTGAGGCGCGCGGCTCGTTTGCGACGGAGGGCCTCAAGGCCCATTTCGTAGGCCGCATAGCGCAGATAATCGTTCTTGTTTGGGATGCGG
The DNA here is from genome assembly GCA_021524915.1 of Lactarius akahatsu. Classification (NCBI taxonomy): domain Eukaryota; kingdom Fungi; phylum Basidiomycota; class Agaricomycetes; order Russulales; family Russulaceae; genus Lactarius; species Lactarius akahatsu. The sequence continues at coordinate 14,238 of JAKELL010000633.1, read as the reverse complement.
CGCACGAGAGCCATCTCGAACGCCGTGCGCTTTTTGAGGATATGCTTGATCTCGGAAGACGAGAAGAGGCCTTTCTCACCGAGGTCTTTCAGCTCGGCGAGCATCTGCCCGCACGGCAAAAAGGTCATTCATATCCGACAGGTATACTAAGGAACAAGACTGCACACCTGCTCTTGCTGAAACTGCACCCTCTCCATGTTGTGGTGTTATCGGTCGGAGCAAGTGGAGACGGTATTGACCGGGCCGGATATTTGAGGAAAAAAGGTTCAAGGCATTGTTGTTGGCCGCTTTCCCCCTCTTTTCAATCGAACACCAGGCCAGATAATGCCGACAAGAGCTCACCGACCGACTCTGGCCCGCACTCACTCGAGAAGCTCCTCGGGGGGCTCTTCCAAGGTCGTCCTCAACCTCCAGCTCACTCAAAAGGAGCCCGTCCTGCCTAAGATCGATAAGGCAAGACGCACCAGCCACCCTTTTGAGGTGTGTCACCGTTTCCCCTCCATCACCCCCCACAGCACGTCCGAACTCGTGGAGCTTGCTCACGTCACCCTTTGCTTCTCCCTTCGGACCACCTCTTCACGAATTATTGACATTCAACTTCGTTTCTGACAGCCTGCTGGACGGACGAATGTCTTGCGAACTGGGAGCACCGTGCGCGTGCAATCACGCGAGCACGTCCCCAGCGCCGCACCCCGCCGCGCAGCGACGAACCCACCTCCAGCCCGGGGTGGAAAGCCCAAAGCCGGGTTTACCATCGCGGCGTCGACCGTGGCGAGCGATGACGAGGACGAGTGGGTCTCGAGCGAGAGCGGCGCAGCGACGCCCCTGGACGACGCGTCTGGCGACGAGGGCGGCTCAGGCAAGAAAACACCACAAGAGCTGCAGTCTCCAACCACCCCCGCCGACCCCGCCGGGAACGGCCAGAACCCCGCATTTGTTCCTAGCACTACTCCGCGCGCAGAGTTCACACAACCCCGTCCGCGCGTGCAGACGAACGGCTTTACCGTGCGTCAGCCCCCCCTCGCAGCCCCCGCAGCACGAATACCCTCGCCGTCACAACATCCACCGCAAGAACATCACCAACAGCCCAAATATCCATCCTCACAGCCACCAGGCACACCGCAAGACGTCACCCAAGCATCCCCATTACAACAGGCTCGCCGTCCGCCTTCACATGTTCTAGACCAGCCTCACACGCGGTCTCCGACATCATCGCCGCCGCGTACACCGGAGGCAGTGCCGCGTGTGAGCGGTGCGCGCACAGAACCCCCAACGCCGACCTCACCGCGCTCGGACCGCCATTCGTCCGGCAAAGCCCGTCCAGCGTCCACGCGCTCGCTCATAGCCGACCACACGCACGCCCTCCGCCCGCACCCGCTCATCCGCGGCCAGTCATTCGGCCACGGGCACCTCGCGCCGCTCAAGGTAACGCCCGACGCCGCGCAGGTGCAGCTGTCCTCGTCCCCGCCTTACCACGCCGCGTCCTCGTCCCCAACGAGCATCCGCACAATGCACACTCCACCGCATGCGACGACGGGCTCCCCCGGCACGCACTTCTCAAGCGCGATCTTCCACCGCCGCCCCTCGACGTCCTCTGCGCGCTCAGTCTCGACGCTCCCGGTGCTGCAACAGCCCCTCACGCCCGTCGAGCGCGCACGCACCGCGTCCACGCTCTCCACCGCCTCGTCCTCCACCGTCCTCTCGTCCCTCTCCCATTTCCCCTCGACGCGTGGCTCCTCCGCGGCCGCGGCCGCTGCAGCAGCAGCAGCGGCCGCGGCAGTATCGACGGCGCAGACCCCGCACCTGGTAGTGCATTTCCCTTCGCAGAACGCGCACCACCATGCCCAGCCAGAGACAGTGCATACGCTCCTCCCGCCACCGTACGTGACGCCGCACTTCACGATCCTGCAGTGGCGCAGTCCGATTCGCGAGTCGCACGCGCGTGTCGTGCGTGCGCGCGATGCGACGCAGCGCGGCGGCCGACGCGGTGGCGTATAGTATGCTCGAAACCCAAATTGGATTCTTCATGTCATTCATATTTTTTTCTTATGCGCCTTGCATCAGACTGTAGAGTATTTGACTTTTCTTGCTGTCCGGCCTTTGGTTGTACTTACCCCTTTCATTTGTTCGTTTCATGCCCTTTTTGTTTCCACGCGCACACCAAACGAGGTTACCCATTCAATATCTCGAGTCCCTTATTGCTGTACTACTCACTTCCCTCCCGCATGTAATAACAACAAAAGGCGAACGAACAAGAAAAGAACCATCGCGAAGTCCGGCCGTACTATGGGCCGCTTCCTTCCACGTCGCGAATTTATCCTATTTCAGTGCCTGTTTTGCATGTGCATGTTTTTTTTTTGTTCCTCTGCCCGTTCCCATACAAGTATGCATGGACAACACGTAGATCACCGAAGATGTTTCATTCAACGTATTTGTATACGATAAGTAAGTGCCTGGACGTCCATGGTGCCAACGCACCGTCCAAGAGGGATCGCACCTACCCATTGTAGTATACGTATCGTATCACAGTGCGACACGTGCAAAACGGAATTCCAAAAGGAACAACAAACAAAGATAGCTGGTGAAGACGATAACGACGACGTGCCCGTGCCAATGCTCTTTGCCAACAAGCCAAGAGCGGAAACAGCCAAAGTCGAAACAAAAGGGCAAAACTTGCCGCCTGCGCCGGCAGCATTGACAGCTTCCCTTCATTTCCTCCCCCTCCGAACAGACAGAGAGGCGTAAATGCGAATGGAAGTTCCCAGGAGGGGAAAAACGAAAGCCACGAGGGGAGGGCGACCCCAAGTGCAAAAAACAAACTTAAGCTTCATACCCGTATGGGCGGACTCGTTCCCATGTCGGCGACATGTGTGAGGGCATGCGAGTTGCCAGGAATGTTTGTCAGTCGGCGAAGTCCGTCTCGTAAACAGTTGTCCCGGCACGTGTGGTCGTCTCGTAACACAAACACAGACAGAGGTCCCCATCTGGCTGGGCAAAGAAAGTTCAAGAAACGGTTGGCACTGGGTTATACGCCAGTGGTGGTACACGTTGCTGGGCACATGGTGTCTGGGCCTTTTTCGGCGCCGCCAGACTTGCAATGTTTTCTCACGGCGGTGGATACATTGCTGTGCTTGCTGTGCATTTTAAGTAGTAGCATTCCAGCTATATGAAATTTTCTGAGCTTCTCATGAAAGGGGCTCAAAGATAAAGGGATATTGTACATGGGATGGTTACATAAACGGGGTTCAGCACAGCACCGACGGCGGTCTGTGCCATGGACAACACATGTACGAATGGGGCACGCGGATTGATTGATTCGAACATTCTGGGCTCAAGAGGTATTCATAGACACACAACATGTGAGTGGCGTCCGTCGCATAGCAGCGGCCTCGAATAAGGTCGCCGCCCCACGGACGCATACGCATTGACATGGCGCGTTGCTACGTGGTGCCCACCTATAGGGGTAGCGTTCGCGCGCGGGGATCGGTATATATTCGCATCACGAAATGAATGTACGAATGTCGTTTTCGCGCAAGTGGAACATCAGAACCTCATTGTATTGCTTTTGACCCGCCTCGGAGTTCTTGCCCGCGGCCGCGGTGCGCAATGTCCGAATCGGCCTCCTCCACGGGTACGTAGCTCGCCCTCGGTGATGGATTGCAGTACGCACATGTTTCGTCCTTTTGTGTTTTGGTCCTTTGCGTTGCGTGTGAGAGGTGCTTGCACTAAATAAAAACATGCTCTGACTCGGAAGCTTTAGAGCGCTCCTTTGAGCGCTCCACTCGTCCGTTCTTGCAGGCTCTAGGCTCTCCGGCTCTCCGTGACTTTGCTTTTTTTAGATCCTCAACTTTGCGCCACCACTTGCAAGTCGTCGCGATGTCGCCCCTGTCTTCCCATTTCATCGCGAACGCGCGGGCAACCCATATTGCAATTCGCAACTGAACGTGTCCGCTGCAGGCAGAAGGCTGTGGTACGCGCCGTTATTTTTATCGTTGTCATCTCCGATCCGCGTCGTTTCACGCTCCTGTGGCGTGATCGAACCCAGACCACCCTTCCTCGGCTCTCAAAATCGGAGATGCCTGCATAACAAGAGGAGGAAGAAGTCTCTGGAGGGTCTAGCCCGCGGCAGCACGGCACGAGCTGCTGCACCGCCGCGCCGATCCCCCAAGTAAGTTATCAGAAACTAGCTCGAAGCGATCACTTGCGCGGTAATAGCTTGGCATCATAAGGAATAGCATAATGCGCTCAGCCATCTGTTTGCTTGCCTCTGGACAGATGATCCTATCGTAAACCATATCACAACGTGTTCCGTCGTGGATCATCACTGGAGCCGTCACAAGACAATTCGCAACCGACTACTAGTGGCGGCTAAACTCAAGATTGAACTCGTGCTCGTGCTCCGGTGACTATCATGCTACTACAGTATAGGGTTTTTGTGGAGCGCCGCGAGAAGTGCGTGTGCGCGCACTATTGTCTCTCACAATTTCCACATGATTTGGCTCCGATGCGCAGTCGCCGGTGGAGTGGTCGCTATTTCCGGACGCTTCTTCGGGCCATTTGTGGTAACTTCTCAGCGGCCCCATAGCACTCGCGACGTATCGCTTCCGAGTACTGTTTCTGGGTCATGTGTATCGCTGCGAATCCTTACGCTTGGGGTCCTTTAATTGTTTGCGCTTGGGCTCTAACAGCATGGTATTTGGCGCACTACAACATCGTGATACAATTCGTCCCTAAGATGCTACTTGAATACTGTGGCTCCTGTGTCAACGACTCTTTTTCTGATCAATCAAGTATGCTAATCACCTGTCTAGCGGAGTAGTATTTCCGTAAGACGAGACAAAACATTGTATTTCCTCAAATGCATTGCTTCTCGAAGTCTCCACTCCACAGTGTTGCAAAGGGTCTGAAACCATTGACATAGAGGCCGTCAAGGAGCCAGGCTCTGTCGGGTAAGAATCATCCACCAAAGCGAAGGTAGCTTCCAATGACGTCTGTTGTATTTTATCACGTTTCCTTGATGAGGACCCAGTTTAGTTTCCGTGGTATACACTGCGTGCAAAGCAGGGTTTTCAGACCAATAAAACCCTTAGAAAACCCTAAAAAAAACCCTTGTGGTTATGTTTAACACTCCATAGGGTTTTCTAAGGGTTTTATTGGTCGAAAACCTCTGCTTTGCACGCAGTGATATTGGATCCTAGTGATTATGAGTCACAAGAGTGTCCACATTGGTATACCGCTCTCGCCTCGACCTCCACAAGGAACTTGGACTCGGGAAATCTGACATCGCGGTGCTTTTTTTTTTTTTATGTCGTCTCATGACTCGGATTGTACCAGCTATTCAGTGCAACCCGTTGCCATTTTGGTGTGCCTTTGTGTACCCTCGGCCGTCATTAGTGATTCCTTGTAACCGACAGTCACTGCGACCACCGACACTGCGTTCGGTACAGACCCTGAAAATCTGACGCTACCGAAGTTGATGCCCATCCGCACTTCTACTAGCTTAACCAAAGTCGCACGGCGCGACGCGGACACAAGAGATGCAGGAGCTCTGCCTGGTATTCCGATTGATAAGCCTGACGCAATGGATTTTGCAGCTTTCTACTAGGTCAATAATCTAGCTGCTCAAGGGTGTTGAGAAGCAGTCTTGATCGATTCGTGATTGGATTAATGGGGGCATTTGAATCCGTGTAGGTCTTTAGAGTAAAGTAATACCATTTATTTGGAAGGCTTAGAAACGCAACCTACATACGTCGTTTCCAGACAGTGTAAACGGTGCGTGCCTGTGATGTACGCCAATTTGCTTCTGGTGCCAGCCACTACGTGCATGTGAGGGTTCGATGGGGCGCACGTCACCTCTACTGCCATGCGACCTACCAGAAAACCCGGGAACATTTTGCGCCCCAGGCCCTCGGAAGTACAACCCCGGGCCTTCAAGGAAAATGACGACACTATTTCACTATTTCCTGCACGCACACTTTCCCGCGGAACTTATGACCATCGACGGGCATCAAGAATTCTTCGCCGATAAGATAATGGACGAACGGCGCCGCAGAAGAGGTACGCAGTGCCTTATACTAGTAATATGGCGCGGCGGAGACCCGGAAGGAGATAATGGCTTCCAGCACAATGAACTTGGAGGCCGCGAACCCTTGACATCATCTGACAAGCATAGTAGGTGTTCTTTCGAAGAGGAACCGACGCGTTCGTTCTCCTCCCTTTCTGGTCTTTCACCCTACTTCAATCGCAATATTTGCCTTACATACTCTGGCATTACCTCTTTCAGTATATACCGCCTACCAGTGAGGGCGAGTAGACGTCACCTTTCCGATAGGTCAACTCCATGGCCCCGCTCCGGTGTTGGGTCAGGCGCTGCCATCGATACCCTCAAGGCACATCCGGTGTGGGGTCGCCCTAGCCGGAACTCGAGCAACACTACGCACATTACGAACAAGATGAATAACTTGACTGAAGTTCTTCATCTTATTCGCAGGAATACTAGTAGCTTTGGATCAATGACCACGCTCCTGACAGCTTAGACCCGTGTCACTTTGCAACGAACCCGCCCTCTATTACGACATGATCTCTATTCCGATAGTGCCTGGGGCCAGTCAGTTTGTTGCATCCGGAGACAAGGACTGGTTACGGCACCAGAAGTATACTCTATGTATATACATCTACAAAAATGGGAAATTTGGCAAGTCAATGCTCTAGAGGAGATCGCGTTCACTCGAACTCACGTTACTAATTCTGGAAGAACCCTGGAACTATAATCGGCGTCCAATCGGCCTTAGCTATTGACCTCAGCATGGGGGTCACTAATGAGTCGTACTGACCGTACTCTTGCGACTCGACAGTCGTTGCAACAACTCAAGCACCTTGAACGCCCTGGAAGTTTCTCGTATGATACCTTAACAACTATGCGCGGTGCATACGATACCACCGCCTCTGAGTTCATGAAATCCCTGCGCGTCGAGTGTAATTGCCAGATGCAGAAGTCTGCCGCTACACGACCCTCTCTCTACTTACTGCTACCTCCCACTGAAAGCGCGCTTCTGAAATTAGATTCGCGCGGTCCGTCTCTGCGCTTTTTTTACGCGACGCAGATTGGGAATCATCGAATAGTGATCCGAATTCCAAAATGTTTGCTCTGCGCTACGACGACAACAACCTCTGCATATATTCCCAATGATATCATGGTGGGGACGTTGTTTGCGTGTGGTCGGGAGTAACTCCTGCGAGCAGTGTATACCGACTGGCGGAAGGGTCGTGCTCGTATACATACGCCGCTCACCCATCCGTGCGTGATACGACTATGATGTAGTCGTACCGACACTCCATTGGGTATGTGGGTCTGATTTCCCCTCAGCCGTCGACCGCGTCTGGTCCCAGTTGAGATGTCCTACCCGCGCGGGAAACGAGATAGCCCAGGAATCACCTGGTGAGTCCTTCTACCCCCACCGGTGTAATGTTGCTCGCTTCCCCTCTCAAGTGGCGACCGTGTTACGGCCTGACCCATCAGTATATCGTACAGCGCCCAAGGCATGTGCGCAAGCATCATGATTCTGCTCGTATCCTTGGATGGTTATGTGGGCATCGGCGTACTGCGCGTATGAACGGATGCATGCATACGCGCAGAATTCCGTGGTTCGTCTCTCCTCATGACACCCGCAATGACAGGACGATGCACGCATTTTTCTTCTGCACTTCTTTCTCAGAACCTGCTCGGAACACAACTCTTACAAGCAATCCACCGGGTCCCTCCCTGTAGGATCGTTCGCGTCAAAGCGCCGCTCCTATGCAGTTTACTCTCGCGCGTCTCATGTTGCCAGAGCCCAATCGACGATCTCTGTGGGAACTGATGCCTTCGCGCAGCCGACCGGTACCGCTCACTAGTGAGGCCGTCCGGCGCGAGGTACACACGGAAGTATAGTATATGCAGCTTCTTGTTGGGCCTGCGCACGGACGAATAGCGGTACCGGCCCCTGTGCCCTTCGCGTGACCTCCCCCTCAGGCACGCAATCACATACAGTGGGTGACTTCCCATAAGCGTACATCCTACATTTTCCTATCCTAAACCACTGTTCCTGAAATCGGGGGATTAATCTCGATAATTTGTGCTCCGACCTCAGCAACAAGGATCCTAGACGACTGGTGTTTAGAAAGGGGGGGGGGGGGCCTTTCTAAATCCTATACCACGTCGGAGCACAAATTTTATGCCAAATCGAGGCAAAAAATCTCGGAAAGCTGAGCAACAATTTCGCGAAAAATGTGTGAACTCTCGGGCCCTCCGGTTTTGGCCTTGTGCTGCCAGTGGCCATAAACGTGTGGTGGTATATGCGGTATACAGGATACTCTACAGCCCAATTTCAAGTAATAGACTTTTCCCTTCAGCTTTTGAACCTCAGAGCTCGGTGTAGCTCGTCCCTCATGTTCCCCAGCGCGCCACACTCGCACGCGTCCTTCGCGACTCGAACCCGACGCAACCCCAACCCCGGCGGCCATCTCTGCGAAGTTTCGCGCCGCGCCAAAGCGTGTGCGGCTGTTTGCAATCACCCTCATCCACAGCGGGGCTCTGTGTAGCCTAACGTTTCCATTCCCGACCTAGCTGCACTCACGCGCGCCCTTAGCCCTTCGATATCAACGCACGCGCGTTTGCCGCGCGCCCGCATACGACATCTCGCGCCCCGCAGAGGCCTGCGCGACTGCTAACAACGCTTCACACCCCCAAAATTCTGCGCGCTCTCAGACTGTTTCCCACAATTTCCCAGCGTTTGGGGGCAGTTTAGGGTGAATAATCTCCGTGCGAATTGTGTTGGAATCAGCCAGATAAGCAGAGTTTATGAGCCAGTCTAGATGGATCAAGATGAGGAGATGTGGTATAACTTCGAGAACATGATTTTTCGTGACATTCGCAGGCGGGATCGAGTAGGCACGTATTATCATGTAAACCTGTTTGACTTATCCAGCTTCTTCACTTTACCTCGAGACCCATGTACGACAGCAAGCGTGCTCTTGATCTCAAAGCGTTGACATGTGCTACTTCAAGTTGCCTCTTGATTCTCAAAGAAAGAGCCATCACGATTTCCGTATCTAGGTGCAGTTGGCGATGATCGCATCGGGAGCCAGGCATAACGTTGGTTCGAGGGTCTTATGGTTAGCACCCAATCCTATCCTAAGCTAAGCGGATCCCAAATAACTCCGAATACATGTAGGATAGGAAAATGTAGGATGTACGCTTATGGGAAGTCACCCAGTAAGTTATATGTATGCAAATGCGCCCTCACCGCGCTGCTACCACTGCGCGTGCCAAATCAATATGTCATCACCCACCACGATGTTCAGGAACAGCCAAGGTACGCCTGAGGCGTCGTGTGCCTTGCCCCTCTCAGGCCGCGAACCCCTTTTGTGTCGTATTACAGTTACAGTACTTCAAGGGCGTCCCTGGCATCGTGCGCCACCAAGGCAAGACGGGTCGAGCCCACGCGGGGATCGGTGCACGTGTAGTCCATCATGCATCATGTTCCGCGCCGTACTGCCCCGCCGCGTGGAGCAGGAGAGAGCTGGCCCCGTGCCTCCCGAATCGGACTGCACCTGGCGCTGGTAACTTACACTCACTGCACGATGCGTGCGCGCCATTTCCTCACGGGTTCTCACGACTCCAAAAGTCTATCGTCCAATCCCGCACGTGCCATGATGTTGCCCTCCCGCGGTCGATTATTGCCAAGGAATAACTGTAGTGCATCGCAATGTCGAGACCCACACCCATTTTACGGCAGACAGTGACGACATTTATCATGTCGGCTTTGTGGCCACACGCCGCGCGTCACACTTCATCCGACTCGCCTCGTGCTCGGCTACAAACAAAAACAAAAACAAAGGAGAGGACGAACACGACTGGCGTGCTCAACCATTCACGGTTGTGGGTCCGTCAATCCTTCTCATCTTCTCTCTTTTTTTACTTGGGGTGAGGATGAAGACCGAGGCTGGAATTGGGCATCGGCGGTAACTTTGCCAAGCTAATGGGGTACTAGGCCGTGGTTCATGCGACGACCGGCCACGGTGTAATGGGGTCTCTGGACACGACTCCGGCGCCGCGGCGTCAAATGACGTGCATCTCTTCAAATCACTTGATTACCCCACTCCACCTAAAATCAAGGGTTTTTCTCACCACGTGGCGCGCGCTGCTTTTCATCGAATTGGTACGGATTTGGGAGCGGGAGCGGCTCTGCTCTACCCCCCAGTGAATACTACACGGTCCCGGAGGCGGACTTCGGTGCCCACCGCAGCACTTCTCCGGCGGGTGATTGATCCGCACAAAACGGGGCTTACTGTTGTTACGGGAGGTAGCATCGCCGGTTTGCGGTGTGCAGGTCATCGGAGAGGTGCTTATGAAGAGCACGTCGTGTAAGTTCGGATCACGTATGATGTATCATGACACGCCCACGCTGAATGGCGTCGTCGTCTCTTCCGTCTGAAGGGGGATGTGACACTGATGTGACTCGTATGACATTTTGTGCCACCATGCTATCTTTTGGTGCGTTCTTGACATGTCGGGCTGCTGTAGCCGCGGCAGGGTAGAATATATTGGAAAGAATATATTGAGAAGCGCGGCGTCTGCGCAGCGGAGAAAAATGCGGGTGCAAACGATGCGGAGAAAAAAGGAGAATGAAAGTTGGTAAGCCAGGGACATGTGGCAGCAGCCCAATGAAGTGTTGCGGGAATAAGAGCCGGCCGATAGTGCGGTGTGTCACTGTGCCCTCCTCCTGCTGTCAGGCCTCCAGGGGAATGCTGGAACGCAAGTCTCGTGAGCGGTAGCGCTGCGGAACATACCTGATCGGGGGGTATAGGACGGGTAAATGTACCCTGTCATTTGTGCAAAACGTTTCAGGCTGGGGCATGCCCAAAAGCCGCGCATTTCCTGGGTCCGGCATGCGTCAAAGTCGCCTCCCGAAAGGAGCGTAATCCCAAGTTCCGAGGTACTGTAGTCTGCCCCCCCCCCCCCCCCCCCCCTTCCCCCAAACAAAAAGCAAAAAAACGCCATAGGGAGACAGAGAGATGATCGCCTTCCTGGAAATGGTACACGTTTGGAGAAGTTCCGGAAGAACTAGAGCGCGCGTCGAGCACAATGTCCCACCGCGCGCTGGGGCATGACTTGTGGGCGTTGAGTTGAGTTTTCTCACGTCGTAAATTTCAAATTGTGGGTGCCGAGCAGAAAGGCGACACCAATATTGCAGAAAGGGGATGCAGACATCTAGCGGTGGTGCCACGGTCTGGGGCACCGCGGACGGGCGACCATAGATGTTCCGGTTGTTTCTTTGTTTCTTTAGCTGAGTCATGTGAGCATATTGTTTGTGCAAACAAGACCTTGGTGACGCACACAGAAGCCGCCAGGGGTTCACACGAGTGGGGAGAAGATACTGCAAGTTAGTGATGTGCGTTTCGTCATAGGTACCGAACGCCCACAGAACGAAGGGATTCTGTGGTTGTACCGCCGACCGCTAACCCGAATGAGGAAAAGTCCGTACCACAGCACCTTATAACGATCGGAATAAAGGAGTTGGCCTTGGCCTATAGAAGAGGTACCCCAATGCAGTACGCCCAATCCTTTGCCATTTTGATAGATAGGGACTCAGTTGGGTACTTCGGCTGTAACGCGAGCGAGTGAATTTAGAGGAAGATGCGGAAAGCGTGTGGGGTAATCTGGAGAAATTTGACATCATGCAATCAACATCAAAACACCCGGGCGAGAATGTGCCGTTATGATGATGTATGCGTGTGGCCATACCGGGTTTCACGTCGTCAGCCGGAACTCGATCCGAGGCATCAAGAGGGAGTGGCATAGCATTTCCGTTACTGAATGATTGGGTGTTGTTGTGTGGAGGAATGAAGAAGAGCATTGTTTTTTTTAGTTCTAGTTCTAGTTGTTCTGGTTCCAGTTCGATCGGAACCGCATACATCTTGGAGTTGCGCAACGTGGCTGTACTGTACAGGGTGTGAGAAGGGGCGATTGAGAGTCTCGGCACTTGACACTCTAGACACGCGTCCCGATTCGGGTATTATTTTATTTATTTATTCCTAGTCAAATCGTCGTGCTCTTTTGATTCCGGAATGGTCACGTGAAGCAATTACTGAGTGCTGCTTGCCTGCGTTGAAATCGAATTGACCTCGACCTCCTCGACTCGTCTTTTCCCTTTCTTTCCCTTTTCCTTCCCTTTTCCCTTTTCCCTCTCCCTCGGCTTCAACCTGACCTTTCAACAGAAATTTGACTGTGTCTTGACTCAGATATGATCACCGTCGAACCGCCAACTCCTTCACCTGAACTACCAAGTCACAAGCCGTCTTTGGCTGACCTCAGTCGAAATGCATCGGTCATATCTTCCTCTTCCTCGTCTAGTTCCACCACCTCCCTAGTTCTACCCGTTCGTCCCCGCCCAATACGAACATTCTCTTCCCCTCGCTCTAGGAGCCCCGGGGGTCCACCCACTCCAAAGGCGTCTCGACCCCCCCGCTTACATCACCCGCGAGCTCGGTATCGCGGATCAGCCTATAGATTCACCTGCCGGTCGCTCTCGCGCCAACTCAAAGTCCAAGTCTCGCAGTAGCTCAGCGAATGGTCGTCTCAGCGCAGACGATTTCGAATTTGGTGACATCCTCGGCGAAGGTTCATACTCCACTGTGCGTTTTCTGTCTTTGTCAGTTCCTCCACCGAGCACTGCCTTGCTTACATGCTACTGATCACAGGTGATACACGGCACACACCGCGCAACGAGACAAGAATATGCCATTAAGGTCCTTGACAAGGGTCACCTCAAGCGCAACAACAAGCTCCAAACCGCTCTCGCTGAAAAAAATACCCTCGTCCGCCTCGGCTCTGGTCATCCGGGTATCGTGCGTTTACACTGGGCCTTCCAAGATGATTGGAGCCTTTGTGAGTCTCCACTTTCTCTTTCCTTTTCCGTCGAGTAGTAGCCGGCCGTCGCGATCGTCCTCTGGCTACCGCCGAAGATTTTCCGTCGCGGCTGTCTTCCCCTCAGGCAGCCTCCAGTAGGCGCTCGCTTCCTGCACTCACCCTGCATACCGTAATTGGTTGCAACGGCGCCGTCCATTTCGGTATGGTTGGGCAACAAGCCTCTGATACCCATGCCCTCTCCCCCGTGCTCGGTTAACAAACCGATCGCCATGGCTTCGTGCTGAAAGAGAATGTTCACGTCACTTCGGGCGACACGTTTCACTTTTGGTGTCTGCGGGTTCTCATATGCATACCTTTGGAGACCCACACCTCTTCCTTCTTTGACAAGGGTCTGAGTAGCTGTCCGCTGACATCTAGCCCAGACTTTGTTCTCGACCTCGCACGCAACGGAGAACTCCAAAGCCGGATCTCGCGCATGGGCTCGCTGGTCAACGGCATGCGCGCGATACTATACTGCCCAGCTTGTTGATGCCCTCGACTACATGCATTTACGTGGCGTCATTCACCGGTGGCGCACGTGTCGCGCTATTACTGTTCTCCACTTGTTGATCCCCGTTGCCAGCGACCTCAAACCGGAAAACTTGCTGCTGGGACGATGACTTCCGAATCAAAGTTACGGACTTTGGAACCGGGAAATTAATCGATGTGCCACGTTCGTTTCTTCATTTCGTGGATGGCGAAAAGGCCTCATGCTATATCATCCTAGCCGAACGTGCGACCAAGACGTTTGTCGGTACCGCGCAATACGTCTCTCCGGAGTTGCTTGAAGCAAATGAGACGAGGCAAGAGGTATGGCACATCCATATTCATTCAGCTGATTGCTTATTCGCGGTGTCGCTGATATCGCTTGTGATTATAGTTCGGACTTGTGGGCACTGGGTTGTGTGCTATACCAAATGATCGCTGGTCGATTCGCGTTCCAAGGGTTGTCCGAGTATCTGACATGGCAAAAGATCAAGCAGCTTGACTACACGTTTCCTGAGGGCTTCGATCCAGAAGCTGCCGACCTCGTGCGACGCCTCCTGGTGCGCTTCACCCTGAATTCATTTATCAATCTGTGCTCATGCATTATCGGCATAGGTACGTGATCCACTGGAACGATTAGGCGCCGGTCTAGCTGGGAGCGATTATTCGATGGAGGAATTGCGCGCGCACCCATTCTTTGCAACTATTCACTGGGACACACTCTGGGATGACCCGGCACCACCACTAGAGACTGGACTCGTACGACGCGAGCCGGCACCCGCTGACGAATGGGACGATGTCGG
>JAKELL010000632.1:0-20180 GCA_021524915.1 Lactarius akahatsu | reverse complement strand
CAGTCACCTTCTATATCTCACCACAGTCTCCTCTTGTCACTGTAAGTATAGTCCCTATGTGCACTGTTCATCATCTGGAACTGGGGATACACCAAGTAACTTTTGGTGTAGGGTTCCTGGGAGGCAACATCGGAAGGCGAACATCTTTGTTTCATCATTTGTGCCTGATCAATTTGCATAGGTGGACCATTCTTGGTACCAGTCATTGAAGGGACGATTTCCCATCTTCATGGAATACATGAGGTTTGTGGATTCTAACTTGGTGTGGGATGGGATGAAGTGGTTCTTGGAGGCATCTCAGAAATCCTTCCAGGTACCAAAGTCTATGGGGTTTGCCTCTAGTGCTTGTTTTTGTCTGTCTTGAGCCCAATCTCCTGCTGAGGTGCCTGTCTTGAAGTGTGTTAGGGCAGCTGATACGCACTTGCCCTCATCTGGGTACGTTCCTTGGTTGAGGTAGTAGTAATTCTCTACATTCTGCCAGAAAGCTTCCACTTTGTCTTGTTTATCATCAAACAGTTCTGGGGGTACGCCTAATAGTTTGTTTCCTCCTGGAGAGGCCATGATGCTTGGGGATGCTACTGGACTAGGGGGTTGTGGTTGTTTTCCAAAGAGACTTGGTTTTGGCGTATACTGGGGTAGCTTGGATTCTCATGAAGGTCCTGGGGTACTTGGTAGTATGCTGGGTAACTCTGCACTGGGTAGCTGTGGTGTTTGTGGTCTTGACATGATGCATGCTAGTGTGGATGCAACTGTTCTGGTAGCTGATTCTAAGAGGCCAGAAACTTCTGCTTGCTCTGTTTCCGATTCTTCTGTTCCTGATTCTTCTGTACTTGTTGCTGGGGTAAGTTCTGATCTTTCTTGGTCAGAGTCTGGGAAAACAATGCGTTGGTTTTTTTGTAAACCCAAAGACTTCACTTGTTAGACCAGTGAACTGCTCTTCCTTGGTATTCAGCTGTGAGGTTGTAGTGATCATAAGACTTCACGTCGAGGTTATTGTATCCTGGGTAGGTTCTTCAAAGTCGTCTTTGGTGATTACTCAGTTGTCTTCGAAGAAGGTCCAAGGGAATTTTCCTTTTTACTAGTGACTTCTTTTCTTTCCCAGAGTGCGTGAACTAGTTGTTGTCAAGTGAAAACCAGGGTTTCTTGAAGTTTTTTCTGCTACTTCTGAAGTAAGGTCTCTTGTGTTAAATTTCAGAGGGATTGCTCATTCACTAGGGTCGTGGTAATCTTGAAACTGTCCAACCGTTGGTGTCCCCAGGTGTAGAATACCTTGTATGCTGGTTGAAGTTGTATACCGTGGACGGCACTTGGTCATTGACTTGGTCTTATCCAAACAGTACTCTTCAAATATTCCGTAGTGGGGATATCAAGGTACTAGTTCTCCACAAATGTCCTTGGAAACTTGTTGGATCTGTGGTGAGGTCTCAGATGTTGTTGGCTGTGTGTTGGATAGTGAGGGGGCAGCCATGTCTGTGGAAGATGAGTTGACAGTGTTGTTTGAACATTTGGAGTTCTCTGGGTTTCTCATGGGTAAAGACCTTGATATGAAGGGTACTTCTGGGAGGTGGTAGTACATAGGTTGGGTTGCTAGGAATTGTCCTTCTTCACTACTAGTAGAGGGTTGGCGAATAACTGGGGGAAGCTCTTGGTAACTTGGATAGGTAGGAGTTGCTTGAACTGGGTTACTTGGTTGCATGGATGTTTGATTTCGGTTTATTCTCCTAATATCTATATTAGGAAGCACAGGGGGGGTTTTCTTCAGGAGAGGGAAGTGGTGTATCCCTTCTTATAAACTGTCTTGGTCGTCAATTTCTTGATCTTTGTGTTGTTTGCTGAGATGCCAGGTTGATAGCCCA
Source organism: Lactarius akahatsu (assembly GCA_021524915.1). Lineage (NCBI taxonomy): Eukaryota > Fungi > Basidiomycota > Agaricomycetes > Russulales > Russulaceae > Lactarius > Lactarius akahatsu. The sequence continues at coordinate 18,324 of JAKELL010000632.1, read as the reverse complement.
ATCAATTGTACTTTCAGCCAGGGTGGTTTAAATGACAAGGTCCTCTTCTATTGATGAAGAGGGTAGGTAATCTTGGCCTGGAGCCCACAATACTACACTAGGTGGAGTAGGTGGGGTATTTGTCTGTCACCACAAGTACAGACTTCTTTACTACACCAACAGACACCGTTACTGATCCACTGGTTGGCAGGTTCTTCCCAACTGCTATCAGTATCTGTAAAAGGTGTAGGGGGGGCTTGGGCTTGGGCTTGGTGGGTTGCTTGATGGGAGGGGCTCATCTCTGTTCTCTTGGATGTCAAGATGTGTAACGAAGTTGTGATCGTCAGGGGTGTCTGGGGGGAGGTGAAAGATTCTTGGATTGATGATGTTGGTGTCTGGGTTTTCAAGGGTTGTTTCCCAGAAATTTCCCCACTTGAAGGTGTATTCGTGACCTTCAGTGATGACTAGGCGTGGTCCAAATTGTGTGGATTCTATTCAAATCTCTTGGAAGGACAGTTGGACTTGTTCATAGTCCAATCAAAATCATTCAAGGAAATATTGTTTTTCTCCACTTAGGAGCTTTTCTATGATGTGCTGTCTTCTAGGGGGAATGTGGACAACCAAAGATAGTCATCTTTATTCCACAGGAGGGTTGACTCAATTGGAGCGCTGTGGACTGAGAGTGTCTTGGACAGATGCCAATACAGGAGTTGTTCTTGCGCTAGGTTGCCAAGTCTATCTAGATTGCTTTGCAACAAAGTCTTGAAACTCGGCTAAGGTGAGTACCTTTCCAAATGGAAGTATAGTGTTGAGATCTTTAAGGAGGAGAGTACTATCACTCCAAACTTCTACTGTGTTGGAGTGGGCAAGGTTGACAAGGGTGTTGGAGGGATAGTAATATTGAAGTTGTCTTTCTCTGTGGGTTTCAAAGAGTGCTTGAGAGCAATTAATTTGCTCTTGTTCAGGGATTTGAGTCAGCCAAAAATGTGACACTAGACTCCTTTTATTTCATACCAACTATCCAACTAACTACAACACTTACTAGTATAGTAAGTGATTATAGTTCTTGTTGGTCTGGGTAGGTAGAGATAAACAAGAAGGGGTCAGTGGGTATACAAGGCATGAAACAGTAGGAAAGGAGGGGGGGGCTGGTCCTGACTGCGTCTTCAAAGTGGTATCCCTGATCTACAACAAAGATACAATCCTCCCAAAAAGTGAGATACCCATATGTTGAGATGATCCTACTGTCCAAGAAGTCTTGGAGTTCAAGGGTGACTAGGGTGCCAATGTATGCTTGCCTGATGACTTGGTTGAGAGGGGCGAGAGCCCAACAAATACCTTCCCTAAAATTGTACTTGATTGATCCGAGAGGAAGGTCTTGGCTAGGAAGGTCAAGGACAGCTTGGAAGCAAGCATACAAGGGGGGGATGCCTAGGGTGATAGCCAAGGGACAGTGGCAAGGGTAGAAGGTGATATAGTGGGGGGATCGGAACTGGAACGGGGTGACACCAGGGAAGTTCAGGGGGTATGTCAAGAGGTGGTCAATGGATGGGATCTGAGTGAGGGAGAGTTGGTAAAACTCAGAGATGTGACGCCACTCTTCCCCTTGGGGGGTCTGGACATTGATAAATTGGTGAGGGTGAGGGCCAGTGGTGACGTTCACGCAGGAAGGGGGGCGGATCAAGGGAGCAGGAGGGGGAATGTTTTCCTGATCTTCATGGGGGAGTCCAGGGTGGCGAGGCGAGGGGGAAGGGATGTGGATCGAGGGTGGGGCGAGACAAGATGAACCAAGGGGGATGGGAGATCAGAAAGAGGCAACAATGGCCTGAGTAGGGAGGACTGGAATGTTTGGACCAGATCTGGATATACCAGTTCTGGGGACGGGGAGCAGGTGCGTGGGGCACCAGATTGAACAGCTACTTGAGTCCAGATGTCAAAATCCAGGGATGGGGATGAGGGGCGAGTGATGGGGGAAGGGACACTGGAGATGGAAATGTAATTTTCGTTGAGTAGAATGTACTCGACACCAGGGGTAGCCTCCTCATACGAGAGAGGGGTAGCAGGACAAGGTGTTGGGGGGCAGGAGAAGACTGGGGATGAGGGCACCATAAAGGCAGCCAGACCTTAGGGTTGAGCGACTTGCTCAACTTGGGCAGGGAGGGGGGTGTTTAGCCCCACCAGAGACAATGAATATGTGAGAGGCGAGGAAGGGGGCAGGCAACGACATGGGGGGCTGCTATACTGGGGTTCCCACAAGGTATAATATGAACTGGAGTCACCGTCCCAGTGACCAAATTCGTCTCCAAAATCAGACACTATCAAGGAGCGTCCAGGTCAGGTCAATGAGACTGTCCAAGTGTGATGAACTACTCACTCAGAGTAGTTGTGCAATACACCCAGGATACCTCTGACGAGGAACACAAGGGATGAGGAAGATGATGAGAGGGTGATGAAGGAAGACTTGGTAGACTTTAAACATGAGGATTACTAGGAGGGTGGCAAAAGGCTCAATGGTAAGCGTCTGGCCCAAGGGAAGTATCCAAGTGGGAACACAAGTGGACAGTCTGAGGGACTGTCCGTTCTATTGCTCTAGCTTATATACCTGAGTACATGGTCTGTGCATACTTTAGGGGAGGCCTATCACTTCCCACAGGTGCTGCGCAATGGAAGGTTCTGGAAGGGTTCTAAATATATCAGCCAATCAGAATAATCGTAAGTATCGTACAACTGCGCCGCAGTCGATTGTGCAAGATTGCACCATAGTGGTGTGACTGCTCCGCAGTCCAATAAGATTAATCCCAAGAGTGGTATGATTTCCAATCGTCAGGTGACTTGATAAACATAGGGTAATCACATGACCAATCACGTGATTGTCGGAGTACGAATTTGGAACTCCGACTTCGGACTTCCCCTTTAGGAAGTTGATTACCTAAGACCGGGCCATGTCGGCCCGGTCTTAGACGTGCGAGTCACGACCCAAGTTCTTTAGGTTCATGACAGGTTCTTGGCAAATAGTGCTGTTCATGCTGCAGCTTCATGGGTGATTGTCTGGGACATGTTTGTTGGGATAGACTTAGTGATTAGCTCCAACTGCTCTTCCTCCTCTTGATCTGGGAGGATATGGATTTCTTCTGGGTTGCTTGAGATAGACAGGGATGGTGCTGGTGTTTTGGGTGTTGGGGATCTGGCCAGCTCTTCTTCTTGTCTGTTGATTACTCCCCACTGGTCTCTGGTAACTATGTTCGACTGTAGGATATCAAGGTTGAGGCTTGTTCCTGCTGGTCTGGTTGCTTGGAATTTGTTGTGGAGGTCATTCCACCTGATTTCAACCCAACAGTTGTTGTCGAAGTTGAACTCTACTGGTATGAGGTGTGTGTTATTTCTTTGGTCAATGTAGTATGTGATGTAGCCTGGGACTTCCACGTCGTCTTTCCAGAACACAGTTTCTAGGTACCTCTTGGGGACATTGTAGTCTCCTCTCCTGTCAATGAAGTAGGGTCAGAATGGGACCCAATAGTCTTTGGTTGTTTTTGTAGGATTGGCCATGGTGGGATCTTGGTCTTAATGTAATGTCTACCACAGATGTTTGCCTGACTTAGGCCTCTGATCTGATGGCGATCCTTTGAAGGAAGTAGTTTTGGTTGACTTCTGCATCTGCATAGAAGGCAGGATGGGGAAGGAGTCATTCATCCCTTCCAAAGTAGGCATGGATGTCTTCTCAAGTGTCTTCTAATTGGATAACTCCCAGGGGAACCTCTTGAATGTATTGAGCGTTCACCCAAGTCTGGTGGTTGAGGATATAGAAGGAGGTGTACAGTGAAGCGACTCATTTGTTGTGATAGAGCTTGACTTGATAGGCTGCAGTGCCTACAAGATATTCCACTGATCCGCGAAGGGAAGTCAGGGACACAGTCACAGGGATCCCTGGTCTAAGGGGATATGCTGGATGACTCACTTAAGAGGAGGGAGGCCTCTTAGTAGATAACGAGTAGATGGTGGTGGTATTGGAAGAAGACCAAGATGTCGTTATTGGTCTTCATTCTACTCTACTTATACAGATACGCGTGGGCTTTGAAGCGCCGTTTGAATGCCACTAGCCAATAGCATATGTAGAGCAAACCCTAGTACAGCTATCCTAGTATGAGTCACTACAAGTCATCTGTGTAGCGGTATGACACCTCGCTACGTCAAGCTCAAGTGTAACTAAAAGTGAACCGTCTGGTGAGCACACCCAAGCTTGGCATGGAGATAAATCACACACTAATGCACAGTCACAGTGGAGTGGACAATCAACTTAGAGTCTTTATGCAAGAGCTCAAGATGTCAGTGATCACACCGTGGTACGCTGAGTGGAGAACCAAGAGGACAAGTTAGATTGAGTAAAGTAAGGAGTACAGATAGATGCACACCTGAGTGGAGAACCAAGAGGACAAGTTGGTTCCACTCAGGACACTACAGGGGTGTTTATATACGCTACTGGAGCTGAGCTTGAACTGAGTCTAAACACTATTACTAAGTGTACAGTAAGACTCCGTGACTCAGGGGCTGACACGTCGTGTCTAATAATAGCGCTATCTATTGTGCTGACTGATGCACTTGTCATAGCGCTGATGCGATGCCTTATCTTTGCTGAGTAAAACCTGATACAGCGAGTAAGCGTAAACTACTAAGCGAAGTCTAGAACTATCTAGAATGTTCCTTCCTTATCTACCAATCGTGTGTGTAACGTCTACCACAGACATTTGCCTGACTTAGGCCTCTTGGCGTGTGGCGATCCTTGAGAGTCGAAAGTTGTGATTAGCAAAGGTCTGGGGATAGAAGGTGGGATGAGGTTGAAGGCTTTCATCTCTCCCAAAGTAAGCATGAAGGTCTTCTAGCTGGATGACGCCTTGGGGAATCATGTCGATGTACTTGGCGTTAGCCCAAGAGGTGCTGTCGATGATGAAGAAAGAGTGGTACGGAGAGGCCACGCGGTCATTGCGATATAGGTGTACTTGGTAAGCTGCGACGTCTGCAGGGAGGTCCACTGATCCGCAAAGGGACAGGCAAAGATAAGTCATGGGGATCCCTGGTCTAAGGGGATATGCCAGACAACTCACTTAAGAGGGGAGGCCTCTTAGTAAAGACGAGTAGATGACAGTGGTATTGGAAGAAGACCAAGATGCCGTTCTTGGTCTTCGCACTACTCTACTTATACAGATATGCGCGGGCTTTGAAGCGCCGCTTGAATACTACTAGCCAATAGCGTAAGTACCGTGAACCCTAGTACAGCTATCCTAGTATGAGTCACTTCCGAGATCCGATCCGTTATCATACAATCACATGTGCCGGAGCTTACCCAGCTGACTGATTCTACAAGTCCATGACGATATCCTGCTGACGGTGGTGTCATAGCCGACGCGTCAGTGTCCACTTCCTGGCCTGAGGCGCCAATCAATCCGAAACGTAACATCACCCCCTTCTTATGGTCGAGCCCCAGCTCGACCACGCTGGGCGGCCTCTCTCTCTCCTGCAACCTGCAACCCCGCCTGTATCCCCGGGCGGTACAAGTCTTGCTCCGCTTCGATGCGGGTGATTGCATTTGCCCTCTGGAGTCAAAGTACGCAATCCCTCCTTACCCAAGCTATCTTGTCTAGCTTGTCCATCTTCTTTGTCAGCTCCGCCTCCTTGGCCTCATATCCTGCCTGTGTGCAGCGGTAGCGGTAGACCTCTGCAATGAGAGTAAGGTCTTTCATGCCTGTGAGGGCACAGTCGACTGATTCGCGCATGGAGCTGTGCTGATCTAAAAAGATCAGGTCGTCGTTGTAGTAGTGGGAGTCCGCGGGGTAGTTGTAGTTGGGGGCGGCGTGTACCGGCTTTCCATATTGCTGGTCGCTGCCTCTCCGGTAAGCGAGGACGAATGGGTTTGCCGTGAAGATGAGCTGCATATAGCAAGCTGGGTGCAGGCAGTCCTGAGCATCGCGGATCTGGAAAGGGATATAATGTACTCCCCTGTTGTGTTGGAACCTGATGGGTGGAGGAGTTTCCACTTCGCATCGGGAAATCAGACTGTGTTCCTCCACATGATAGCGGTGGACCTGGGGTCGAGTAGTTTTCGGCATAAGGATGGGCTCCCCGTCTGAGGTGCATAGCAGAGGGGTTTCATTGTGCGTGGTGGTGAGGTGGTTGCCGTAATTGAGGTATTCGTGTAGAGGGCAATGTTCCTCCAATAGGTACTGGTCGAAGTCCTGGTCCTCTTGAACCGCAGTCTCGTCCGTATCGGGTTGAGCTGCCATTGACATGTTGGTCGGCGAAGGATCTCTTGTACCAACTCTGGTAGGGGTTGGTGAAGGAATAAGGGATGGTACGGGGGTCAGTGGACGACTTCCTCCGTTGTGAATGGACTGGGGAAGCGACAGGGGTGATGGTGGCGCGTCCTGAACGATGAGGGTAGGCTGGATGGATACTAGGAGTAGGTCGTCGAGGACATAGTGAACTTGAACTTGAGGAGAGGACATGAGTATGTGGGAGAAGGAGGGAAAGGGATGGGGATGTCTCTTGGATTTTTCCTGCGCTTATATGTGTTTCCCTGGCGGGGTTTGAACATTTGAATTCCCGAATTGCTTCATCAGCGAACATGTCATCCTTGGAGACCCACTGGTTGTCTGAGTCTGGGTATCCACACCATTTGACCAAATACTGCAGTTTCTTTGTCCTGCCGAACCACTGAGAGTCTAGAATCTTCTCGACTTCGTATTCCTCCTCTCCATTGACCAAATCCAGCGGTGGGCACTGATAATTGGGGCCATGTGTGGGAGTTTCTTTGTATGGAGTCAGAAGGTCCGTGTGGAATACTGGATGGATGCTCCACTGCGTGGGAAGTTCTAGGTGGTAATTGACTGCAGACATCACCTGGATGATCTGGAACAGGCCGTGCCTTCTTGGCGCGAGTTTTGCGGTTAGCTGGTTGGTGTGTAGGTGGCGTCCCTCGAGCCACATGAGGTCTCCGATTTGGTATTTCGGGGTGTCCTTGTGTTTGATCCACCCCTGCTGCGCTTTGATCATCAGTTCCTGAGCGCGTGTTCTAGCTTCTCTGAACTGCTGCGCCTGCAGCGCTACTTGTGGGATAGGAGAAGGTCGATTGATCCAATCGGCGCGTGGGTTGTACCCCATGAGGACATTGAAAGGGGATTCCTTGGTAGACTCATTTGGCCAGTTGTTGTGCATGAATTCCGCCATTGGTAGGTATCGCATCCAGTCATCTTGTGGCTCATTGACCCAGAACCTTAGGTATTGCTCTAGCCACTGGTTGGTCCGCTCCGATTGGCCATCAGTTCTGGGGTGGTATGCCGTGGAAATGTTTTGCTCGATTCCAAGTATTCGGCATAGTTCACGGGTGAATTTCGACGCGAATCTTGGATCCTGATTGCTAATGATGCGCGCTGGCAGTCCGAATCTAGGGAAAACATGTGTCACGTACAGGGCCGCAGTTCCTTCTGCGCTTATTTCTTCCAGGCACGGGATGAACACCGCTGCTTTAGAGCAGTCGTGGTCTGTCACTGTCAGTATGGAATCGCAGCCATTCGATTGGGGCAGTTTCGTGATGAAGTCCAGTGCTATGATTTCAAACAGAGTTGCTTCCGGTTTGGGAAATATGGGTTGTAGAGGGGCGCATGTTGGTCGGTTGTTGACTTTGATTTGCTGACAGTCAGTGCATCCCTTGACGTAGTCTTGTGCCTCTTGCCAAAGGCCTGGCCACCAATAGTACCTTTCGATTAATTTGATGGTTCGGTTGATTCTGGGATGTCCATAGGCGAGCGTGTCGTGGTGGGCTTGTATAATACGCTTTCGCTCGTGAGTGTCTCCTGTAACCACTCTTCGTCCCTCTTTGCACCACGTATTTTCGATGCACTTGAGTTTGTGTGGGTCTACCCATTTCGTGATGATATCGTTGTCCTGGGTGTATACTGGGTGTGTGGGTTGCATTTCATCCACTGTGATTTCCGGGCTTATGCATGTCGGGTTTTCCGTGGTGTCGATGTTTGCAGCTCGGACGAATATATGATCAGGGAGTACCGTGACTTGTTCATTGTCGTGTTCTCCCTGATTGTAGTCAGGCCTCCTTGATAAGGCGTCTGCTCTTCCATTTGCTGTTCCCTTGATGTGATGAATCTCTATGTCATATTCGGAGAGTTCCAACACTTCCCTTGCCACTTGTCTGCTTATCTTTTGGGGGGATCTCCAGTACTGCAGGTTCATGTGGTCGGAGAACACCTTGATTTTGTGTGGGGATCCCGCAAGGTAGGCTCTCCAGTTCCTTAGTGCTTTGACGATGGCTAACAGTTCCAAGTCATAGATGTCGTAGTTTCGTTCTGCCGCGCTGAGGGTGTTGGAGTAATATGTGATTGGGTGTCGTTTGTTGTCCTTGTCTCATTGGAGTAGTACCGCTCCTACTGCATATCCCGAGGTGTTGACTTCCAGTTCGAAGGGTTTGTCCAGTTCTGGGTGTTTGAGCACTGGTTCTTCCGTTACGAGGGTTTTGAGTTTGTCGAATGCTGTTTGTTGCTCTGTTCCCCATGACCATTCCGTGTCTTTGCGCGTGAGTTTGTTGAGTGGGCGTGCGTGTGTGGCAAAATTTCGAATGAAAGTGTGGTAGAAGTTGCAAAACCCTAGGAACGATCGCACCTGTTTAACGTTTTTGGGGGTCGGCCAGTCACGGATTCCAGAAATTTTGACAGGGTCCATGCAAATCACCCCCTTCTTAATGATTACCCCCAGGTAATCGAGGGTGTCGGAGTGGAATGTGCACTTTTCCAATTTGAGGTACAAGTCGTGTTGTTCTAGTAAGTCCAGGATGTCATGAACCACTTCAGTGTGGGCTTGTTCCGTGGTTGCCATTGCAACTCCGATGTCATCCATGTATACGCGTATGATGGTTCCTTTCTTCTCATGGTGTTCGATGAGTGGTTCGAAGATTGCGTTCATCATTGCCTGGAAGGTTGCCGGTGCGTTTGTCATGCCGAAGTACATTACCAATGGTTCAAAGAAACCCCGTTTAGTTTTGAATGCTGCTTTGTGTTCATCTCCTGGTTTGATTCTGATGTTTGTATACCCCCATCTGACGTCAAATTTGGAGAAGATCCACCCTCCACTAAGGTCTGCAATTAGCTGAGGTATGAGCAGGAGTGGGTATTGGTTGCATATGGTCCATGTGTTGAGTTCCCTGTAGTCCTGTACTGGCCGTAGTTTTCCGTCCTTCTTTTTAACAAAGAAGAATGGAGCTGCGTACTGAGACTTATGTTGAAGCGCAGAACTAACAAGCGGAGGGTTAATAGCGTAGAGCTAGTAGAGACAAGTTAACTTCAGAGGGGAAGTAAACTCTATTACAACTGCATACCTAGTAGAGACAAGTTACTATAAAGGAACGTCTCATGAGTAAAGGTAAATAAGAGAAGTAATAATAAAGGGACTTACACTTCAGAGGGGAAGTAAACTCTGAAGTGTAGAGGCGAAAACAGCAGTCCTTATATACAGGACGCCTAGCTAAGAATGGTCTGTGCGCACAGGTGATCCAAACACAATACAGGTGGTCTGTGCGCCAGAGGGAGAAATGCCATTGGAGGGCAGAGAACAATAGCTGCCTAAAGCAGACAATACCGGTATCTTAACAATAGAGAACAATAAGAGCCATATATGACTCTAACAATAAAGATAAACAAAAGCGGTCCATAAGAGTCCGGCCAAGTCCAAATCAGTCTGTAAGGGACAGATACCGTATTTAGTATATGGGATGACTCAATCATATCCCACGAGACATGTGACTTGAATCAGTCGCGTCTCAACATCCCTCCATGATAGAGGCAGTCCATGTTAGGCTTAGGTGTTTATATAGAACCTAGAGTTGTACAGAAGTTTGGGATTGAGGTTGAAATCTTTGTGCAGATAATGTTCAATCCGAAGCGGTTTCTACACCCACTTGAAGGGTGAGATTCTGTACTTAGTTGGAACAAGGTCCAACTCCTTCAGGGTTCTTAAGAAGGGTTTTTCATGGCTCTTATGGATTAGAGAACATGATGTGTTTTTACAGAACAATGTGACGTCCTTGTTGATAAACCAAGGATCGACGATCATTGACTGTGTTAGAAACCCTTTTTACACCATTCCTAGATCAGTGACCATTTTGTCAAAGGGTTCTTTGGGCAGTGACTTAGTAAGTCCATCTGCAACCATTTCCCCTGTAGGAGTACGAATCAGGTCTATGACCTTATTTTCTACGTACTCCCTGACTACATGGTGTTTGATCGGGATATGTTTGGACCGCCTTCCAGTGACAGGGTTTAATGCTAAGTCTACAGCACCCTTGTTGTCACAGTGTAGGGGAATGGGGGAAGTGACCTCATACCCAAGTTCCCCTAGGAAGGTAGTGTACCACTGAGCTTGGTTAGAGGCCTCAGCGAGGCTCATGTACTCTGCTTCTGTGGTAGACTGTGCTATGGTCTTCTGCTTTCTGGTGCACCATGAAATGGCTCCATTGGCAAGCAAGAAGACGTTGAAAGGACGTGAGGGTCCTAGGTGAGTTCGAAGGCGGAGAGGATCTACCTCCAAGAGGAAGGGGAAGGGAGAGTCAGTGAGATTTTCCTTCGAGTGCCCGCGTTTGGGCCTGACTTCCGGGGCAATCACACACTGAGTTAAGGGGGAAAACGATACTTTTTTTGATTCAATACCAAGTAAGAGTTTATATACAAAGGGGATCCTCTAGCTCGGAAAGCAAAAGGAAAAGAACCTAAATGAACACGGACAAAGGCCGCATGGCCGAGGCGATCGAGAGTCCAAAAATGGACGGTTTCGGGCTCAGCCAGAATGCTGGCCTTACACCTCCTGGGGGGTCAAAATCTTGACCGTCCTCGGTCAAGCTACATCTAAGAAAAAAAGAAAACATCGTGTTTGAGCGTCGAAAATGAAGAAAATGTGAGCTAAAATAGTAGTGGGAAAGGTAACGTCGTGCACGAAGATAAAGTCGCCGCGCGTCTTCGTCAAACGTCGCCGAGTCCTCGTGTGCCGGCTCCAACACGAACGCTACACCTCTGGGATAAAAAACGATGAGATTGTCGACTAGAATGGATGGGGAGGTCGGTGTCGAGCGTGGCGAAGGAGATGATGCCGTCGCGTGTCTTCGACTTGCGCTTGCGAATGTCTTCATGTGTCGAAAGTATTTTGAATCTTGAGAGCTTGCCTCCGGGGTCGAATACAAGGCGTGGGGCACGGGGCGTGAGCTGTCCAAGTCGAAGCCGATGCACGAAGGTGTTGGATAAACCGAACCGAGTCTGACTGTTGCCGATATCTTGCTCCTTGCTCAGAAACTTGCGTGGGTGGATAAGGATCGCCGAGACGTTGAGTAGCGAATCCAGGAATGCCGTGGTAATGAGAGCGAGCGCAAAGTTGAAGTGAGCAAGTCTAGGGCTAGACTGCGGGGACGAGGCGAGTGGGTGACGAGGCGCGAACGTTTGTGAGACCTCATGGACCATTGGGGGTTCTTGCGCTTGCGGGACGAAATGAGTCGCTGGCGAGGTCGGGGCTGATGTGACTTCAAGTGAGGAGGAATCCGAGTTGAGCGTCTTGCATCCAAGCGATTGTTGCGACGGTGTCAAGTGGCGTGAAGCGGGAACCGCCACCGAAACTTCGTGTTGCGCGGGTAAGAGGGGAATGGTTTCGTACAGCAACAGCTCGCACAAGGACAGCTCCGGAAACCTCAGCGGGACGACACCGGCAGCAGACACGAGGGTTGACTCAGATTCGCAGGACTTAGAGGACTGGCCGTGAGCTTCTGATAGCAACAACTTGGACGATTGAACGGGCGACAGAGTGACAGGCAGGGAGCCTAGTGTCGAAGTCTCCAGCAGAGGCAAGGACGAAAGCGTTGGCGACGAAAGGAGGGGTGCAAGCGTCTGGTCAAGAGGGAGCGGCAGCGTACGTGGGGATAGACCAAACTTCGAGACTGGACTCTCAGACGTCGACGCGGGCTCGGACTCGGGCTCGGGCTGCTCGGCCATTGCTGAAGGTAAGCATTCGGGGACGTCATCAATACTCGGGGAAGAAGGCGGATGGGTCAATGGAGGAATAAGTGACGACGAGGTGATCGGAGGCGTGGACGCAGACTCGGGCTCAGGCTGATCTTCCGTTGCCAAACGCGCATGAGAGGGCAAGAACCTGGACAAAGATGAAGACGAGGGTGTGGACGCGAAAGTGTCGATAGCCGAATGAACGTGCGAGGGGGTGATTGGCAGTGTAGGAATGGAAGGGAGCAACGTGGGCGCGGGCTCGGGCTCAGACTGATGTTCCGTCGCCGAGGGTACAAACGGGGGCGAAATCGAGGACGACAATGGGGGCGTGGACGACAACGTGGGCACGATCGAAGACAAAGGGTGTATAGACGAGATCTCGGGGACATCAGCAACAGCTGAGGGTGCGAGCGAATGAGTATGAATCGGGGAAGGAGATGCCGAGGGTCGCAACGTGGTGGACAACGTGGGTGTAGGCTCGGGCTGATCGAGCGTCACCGAAGGCGCTTGCGTCTGATGAGATTCCGAAGCCGAGGACGAAGACGAAGGGGGGAGCTGGGTCAATGGCGACTGCAAAGACGGGGGAAGTTCGTTGGGGATGGTCGTCGTCTCAGCGTTCGAGGCGACAGCGCACGTCACTGCTCGGAAACGGTAGGCGTCTCGCCGAGGAGTGGGCTCAACGACGGGCTGCACGCGTCTAAGGCTCGGGGGCTCGAACTGCTTCACATGCGACCAAAATGAGGAGCCGTCATACGCAAACGCTGCTCGTGCGCAAACGAAAACATCTTCGAAGTGGAAGGGGACGTCGGATGGCTGGAAGGGGTTCTTGCCGAGAAGACGGGGCTGAAGAACTTGACGATCCTCGTGATGGAATCCGTACCAAAACGCTGCGTTGCGTTCTTCTTCGGACATGTGGCCTGTGTGAACGAGGGGAATACCGAAGCAAATGAACCTCCTGTAGTACCGTAGCACGTCGTCCTCGCATAACATTCGGCTTCTAGAAGATTCCTGGACATAGCTGCGCAACTTCTGCCTCATGATCTGGTGCCGTGGAGTGGGGTTGCCAAAGATGTTGACGAGGGATTGTCGAAGCTGAGGCCAGTCACGCGAATGATAACCACTTAGCGATCTCCAGAAGTCGCGCAACGAGGGGGCTACATAGCGGATGAGTACGTCGACTCGCTGAGGGTCTGTCAGTTCGCAGTCATACGCTAGGCCTTCGAATTCCTCCAAGAAGTCTTCGAACGAATCTGTGCATCCCGAGTAGTAAGGTGCAAACTTCAAACGAGGGGAGGGCATCGCTGCTGGTCCGGTGCGTGGCGCGTACGGGTCATCGTCTTCATCGTCGTAATACATCCTGATGGTGCGTGCGTGTGATGGTCGAAACGAAGATGGGAGATGGTGCGAGATTGAAGCAGAAGGGTTACTGTAAAGTTTGTCAAGGCAAGCGAAGATGAGGGGACGAGAACTAGAGGGCAAATGTGCGAGCTCGGAGGTTGAAATGGGAGGGGAATCGGAAGCGGATACAACGAAATCAAAAGGGATCGAAGGGAATCGAACTGAAGGGAACAAATGAAGGTACGACAAAGAGAAGTGTAAGTTAAAGGTGGATTAGAGAAGGTGGGACGAAGATCGAACGGGAACGAGGGGAAGGTGATTGATGGCAGGGGACCGAAAACGACTAGATTTTGACGATGATGACGAGACGAAATATGGGCTGGAGTCGAGCGAGCGTCGTAGACTGTAGGAGATTGTTTGACATTGAGTTGGTCACCAGAGGCGACCGAAAAGAAGGTGAAAAGAGAAGGTTGAAAGGAATAAGAGGGGATGGAGGGGGAATCAACTGACTCCGCCTCACTGGGGCAGCCAATGTGTAAGGACGTGAGGGTCCTAGGTGAGTTCGAAGGCGGAGAGGATCTACCTCCAAGAGGAAGGGGAAGGGAGAGTCAGTGAGATTTTCCTTCGAGTGCCCGCGTTTGGGCCTGACTTCCGGGGCAATCACACACTGAGTTAAGGGGGAAAACGATACTTTTTTTGATTCAATACCAAGTAAGAGTTTATATACAAAGGGGATCCTCTAGCTCGGAAAGCAAAAGGAAAAGAACCTAAATGAACACGGACAAAGGCCGCATGGCCGAGGCGATCGAGAGTCCAAAAATGGACGGTTTCGGGCTCAGCCAGAATGCTGGCCTTACAACGTAGCCAGAGGTGGAGTGCTTTTCTTCCTGATCTCCCCAGGAAGAGTCGCAGTAGCCATGAAGGCCAGCTCCATCTGGGTCAGTCCCTCCAGCACAGCATATCCTGTAGTCCTTTGTTGTGTTTAGGTAGGCTAGGACATACTTGGATAGGCGTAAATGCTGAGGTGAGGGATTGGAAGCAAATTGACTAAGGCGCGCAACAGCGAAGGATATATCAGGTCTGCTTCCTATCTGCGCATACAGCAGAGACCCAATTATCTGTTGATACTTCTTAATTTCAGAAGTAGAGGCCTGATCTTCAAATTTGATCAAGTGTGCCTCAGCGCCAGAGGGAAGAGGGGTATATACTGGGTTGGAATCTAACATTCCAAAACGCTCAATCACATCGCGGATGTAATCTGATTGGTTGATTTCCATTGTGCGGTTTGCACGATCTCTGGTGATGTTGACACCGAGATAAGATTGGATTTCACCAAGATCAGTCATCTCATATCGGTCTGATAGAGAGACTTTCAGATCTTTGATCTTTGATAGAGAGCTCCCGAGTATTGTGATGTCATCTACATATAAGATCACGAATAATGTGTCACCCCCCTCTTGAAGATGATACACATATACTCCTGCATCAGAGTACATCCGCGTAAAGCCTAGGTCACGAAGGACCCCATGGAATTGCACGTTCCATGTGCGGGAGGCTTGTTTCAGGCCATAAAGGGCCTTTTGTAACCGGCACACAAGGTGCTCGGAGCCAGCTGTGACGAAACCGACAGGTTGCTCCATATAGATTTCTTCCTCCAGTTCCCCATGAAGGAATGCGGATTTGACATCCATCTGGTGAATATGCCAGTCTTCAAGCGTAGCCAACGCAAGAAGGAGTCGTAAAGACTCGAAGCGGGCAACTGGGGAGAAAGTTTCGTCAAAGTCCACCCCCTCTAGTTGGGTGAACCCTTTTGCCACTAGCCTAGCACGAAAGCGTCCATCTGCTTTCTTCTTAAACACCCACTTGCATTTAACCACCTTCCTTCCAGCAGGAAGGGGTTCTAATCTCCAGACGTCGAGCTTGTCGAGAGCATCCAGTTCATACTGGCATGCTTCAAGCCAATCGACAGCTTGTTCAGACTCCATAGCCTGCTTAAAGGTCTGAGGGTCCCTATAGCCAGGTACCTCTGCCGCATTAAGTAGGTCCATCATTCCCAGCCTACTGCTTCCTTGCACGAATTCATCGTCCTCTTGGAGATAGCGAGGATTCGTGAATCGTACCCTAGTGCTCCGCCTTGGTCGGGCAGGCGAAACCGGCTGAGTATTCCTTGGAGATCTGGGAGTAGATCTGGGAGGAGATACTTCCCTATTGAAATTAGGGGCCGGTATAGGAGCGACTACTGCAGCACGCCTTGTGGAGCGTGTACGAGTGCGGGTGGGTGCGGTATTTGTAGGAGGAGGGGCTTGGGAAGGGGGAGTATGATATATTGTCTGGTCTGCCGTAGCAGGTGAGGTGTTGGGGGGTGTGCTAGGCTGTTGTTGAGGTTCTGCGGGCACCTGAATAGGTGGGAGTACAAAGACTGGTGTAGGTACCGCAGGGGCAACAGCTGGTGTAGGCGGGCTAGGCACTACAAAGAAGATCTCACCGCCGGCAGCGCCTCTTTCGAGTTCACCAGACACGGGAGGGGAAGGGATTTGAGAGTGACGAGCCAGATCACTCAGGGATGGGAAAGTGCTTTCGTCAAATGTAACATCTCGTGAAGAGACGAAGCACCGGCTATGTCTATCCCAGAGTTTGTAACCCTTTGATAAGGGTTCATAGCCCACAAACACGGCTTCCTTTGCTTTAGGATCTAGTTTGCACCGGTTGTGTTCGGGTACATGATAGTAGGCTTTGCAGCCGAATACTCTAAAGTAAGAGACATCTGGGACTGTACCATCCCAGAGCTCCAGCGGAGTTTTCCACTGATTAGAACGAGTGGGAGTGCGGTTATATATTTGCACAGCAGTCTGTACTGCTTGTTCCCAAAAGCCAAGGCTAAGGCCTGCATGATGAAGCATGCTAGTGCCTTTTTCCATAACCGTACGGTTAAAACGCTCGGCTCTCCCATTCTGTTGTGGAGAATGAGGCATTGTGAGAGTATGCTCAATTCCTGCTTCCAAAAGTATGCGCTTTAAGTCATTATTGATGTATTCGCCACCACGATCCGAGTGTAAGGTTTTGATGGGCTTATTTAGTTGTTTTTCAGCCCATGCCTTGTAGTGTATGAAGGCATCCTTAAACTGGTCTTTTGATTTCATAAAGACGACGACTGCTGCTTTAGAGTAGTCATCTATGAATGTGGCGAAGTACTTGTTTCCTTGTATTGATTGGCTCTGCATGGGGCCAACAAGGTCACTGTGGATGACTTCAAGGGGTTCTTGTGTGCATTTTGAGGAAGGTGGAAAGGGTAGATGCTTTGATTTGCCAGTTTCACAACCATGGCACAACTTATCGTCTACTGGTGAGTTATTTATATGGAGTCCTTTTACAGACTCCTGAGCATATCTTTTAAGCGCGTCCTTGGACATATGTCCCATGCGCTGATGCCAGATATCAAGGCTAGCAGATGCAGGTGCTCGGACTGAGTTCATATGTTGTCCGTCAAGCCAATATAGGCCTGAAGCCTTGTGTCCTTCCGCTATGGTCTCTCCATTGAATCTTATAGCAAAAGATGTTGAGTCAAAGCTGATGATGGCGCCTTTTTGTGTTAGTGCAGGCGTTGATAGTATGTGTGAGTGTGTGTTGGGGAGGTGCAGCACATTTGATATTTTGAGGTTATAGCCTCTGTTGGTGCGGATTGTAACCGTACCAGTGCCAACGCTCTTAAGTAGAGAGTTGTCACCTAGAAGCACTTCTACTCCTTCATGAGGTGTGTAGGAGTCATAGTCTTCAAGGTGTGGGGTGAAATGTGCTGATGCTCCACTATCCATCATCCATCTTGATGCTATCTGAGAGTGGTTTACACTCATCATGTAGAGGGAGACCTGAGGTACCTCATGTACCTCTTCTATTTTGCCAGAGCCGTTAACAATGGTAAATAGTCGACTCTTTGGTACAGGTATGCTATTGGCCGCAGCAAACCTATTTCCCGGAAGTGAGTCCGGGGCCTCAGTCATTGTGTTTTGGGTAGCTTTCCCTCGCTGCCCAGCCCTTCCTTTCTTTGCGTTCTCCTGGTCCCGTTTGAGTTTGTAGCAGTCTGGCTTTTTATGGCCAGGCTTTTTGCAGTAGTGGCAGATTATGTCCGGGGACACAGAGCTGCCCGATGCCTGCGACGCATGATCGTGCGGAGGCGAATTTTTCTTGACGGGGGCTATCTTGTTATAAGATGCCAGGGGACCAGCGATACGTGATTCCTCATTAATGAACCTGTTTATTAGGTCCTGAGGTTGTAGGTTGGCAGGGGGGCCAGAGGCGAGGATGGTGCCTGCTATGGTGCTGTAGGAGGGGGGTAGCGCGTCTAGCAGTATAAAGGACATTTGCATGTCCGAGACGGGCATCCCTTGCTCCACAAGGGTGTTCCTTGCGTCCAGCATTTTCTGGAGTTGAGGTTGGAAGGGGCTACCTTCCTGAAGCTTGGTATTGGCCAAGCCCACCCATAGATTGAAGGTGGCCATGGAGCCAACCTGTCCATAGAGGTGATCTAGATGCATAAATTTATCATGGACGCTTGGGAACAGCGCCTCTGATACTATGCCGGAGAGGACCTCCAAGGTGACTGAGAGATATAGGAGGCCTGTGATGACCTCCTCCTGTTTTTCCCGTAGGGCCAAAATGGCCAGTCCTTCGTCTGTGGGCCCAACAGGGGCACCAACGACTCCTGCAGCTGGAGTGGGATGTTGGGGGACATGGGCTGGATTGGAGTGGGTGAGATGCCTCCTCACTCTGTTCATCAGCATGAGCGACATGAACGTCGCTCCCCATGTCTGCCAGTTTGTTCCATCCAGCTTTGAAAGGACGAGGGTAGGTGGGAAAGAGAGGTGGAAAGAGGGTGAAGCCATTTGAGATGTTTGTATATCTGGTTCCAAGGAGCAGTCAGAACCAGCCCAGATCTTGTTAAGGAAAGTAAAGGTCCAGCCATAAGAGCGCT
>JAKELL010000631.1:0-20194 GCA_021524915.1 Lactarius akahatsu | reverse complement strand
TTTCGACCCAGCACAATTGTCAAAATTGAACTCAATGGGGCGGTATCGGGTTGGCCCCGACCGAAGTCCATGAAGTATCCTGTTCTCTCAGTATTCTCTCCACCTAGCAGCTCCTAAGAATTGTGTTGGTACGTTTCGTTCTCTCGTCGTTCGAGGGGATAGGTCTGGAAGTTTCTCTCACTGATCTCGAGTTGTGAACGCCACGGTGGGTGGATCTTGGTCTTAATGTAACGCTACCACTAGCGTTAGTCCGACTTGGACACGAAAGGGCGTTCACGACTTAGCAGAATATCTCTTCGAGGTCACGTGACCTGATCACGGGATACACGGCGCTTACGGGCACGTGATCTGAGTATACTCTAGGGCAAGTTGTGCCACTAGGTAATCCGAGATCGATGAAGACGACTGCTCTGAAAGAGACAAGCGAATCGCACGTAGAGATGAGTAGAGGTGGTGAATTGAAGAAGACCAAGATGGTGAATCTTGGTCTCATCGAGCCACTACTTATACATGTATGAGGACGCTTTAAAGCTCCTCTCGAATCCGTACGACGAATAGCGTATGTAGCTCGATCCCTACTACAACTATCCTAGTGTTGACTAATGCCTTATCGGCATGTGATGTGCTACCCTGCTGACTGATACTACTGTCCATGACACATTACTGCTTACAGACGAGGTCATCTCCGTAAGTAAGAGTCCGTTTCGTGCATCCGTGACACCATAGCTTTCCATCCTTCTTCTTCACAAAGAAGAATGGGGCTGTGTACTGGGATTTAGACGGCTGAATGTATCCCTTGGCCAACTGTTCGTCTAAAAATTCCTCTAAGGCCTTATCTTCCATTTGGTTGAGTGGGTAGACTTTGCAGTTAATGTGGTCCGGTGCGTTTGGTTTGAGGTTGATGGCATGGTCCCATGGTCTGGGAGGTGGGAATCGGTAGGATTCTTCCTCGCTGAATACCTTTGCGTGTCTCTTGTATTCTTCAGGTAGTTCCTTCATTTCTGTCGAGTGTGCCAAGATTGCTAGATCTGTTGCCGTTGTTCGTCCATATATTGGGCTCATTTCCTCCTCCAGCTCTTTGAAGGCCTGTTCTCGTTCTTTGTCTTGTATCCTTGTGACGATGCTTCGAATTTCGGCTTGGATAGTTGCTGGATTTGGGGGTCTGTTGGGGTTGATGGTGCATATGATAATCGGATATTGTTTCGTATCCATGGTGGCAGTGGCCCATTGTATGCGTGGCTGGAACGTTGCCAGCCAGGGGTACCCCAGAATGAGGTCTTCCCCTCCTACATTGGTGATAAGGAACTGAATGGTTTTGAGTTTTCCATCAGTTTGTATGTTTAGATCAACGCAGTGAGTGATTTTCCCTCCTTTATTGTGCGTCCTGTCTATGTTCCAGATGTTTCGGGGGTTGGGTAATTCCTTGGTTCCTAGCCCTATCTTCTTTACGAAGTCTGGATGTATGAAGTTGTGGGTGGCTCCGGAGTCCACCAGTGCTCTCTTTCTGGCCATGTAGTAACTCGTGCGAATTGAAACTGGAACATGCATGGATCGATAGTGCGTTATGAACGTTGAGTTACAATTTAAAGCCCTCACCCAGGCCGTTGGGTTCAGGCATCTGGAAAATCTGACCTCTCCATCATTCCTTTCGCGAACACCTCTCTTTGTTTGTCCGATAGTCCTTGAACTCTTTCCCAAAGGTCTTCCACCTGGGAGTGGGTGGTAGTGCGGTTGGCTTGGACGGGCCCGTCAAAGTCGATGAGGTGTTTCTCTTCCACGCTCTGAGGCGCGGTGGGTACTTCTTCGGTGTAGGCGCTTCTTCCATTGGTCCTTTTTGGCTGGCGACAGTCTCATGCTAAGTGTCCCTTCTGGTTGCAGTTAAAGCAAGCTACGTCCCTTATGTTCAGGACTCCGCATCCTCCTCCCCTTTGTTGCATGAATCCAGCCCTTGGCGGGAATGGGGGTCTTCCAGGGGTCCAGTCTCTTGGGTTTTCTGGGTGGTTGCGGTTGACATCACCTATTTCAGCGACTCGTGCCCGGACTCTTCCCGGGGTGGTGTCCATTGTGTCAGGATGGTTTCGATATTGCTGCCATCCTTGTTGGTTTCCTTGCCTTTGCGGGGCTTGGAATTGAAGAGGTTGATTCTGGCAAGGACGTGGCATGGCTTGTGGTTGTCTCCCAAATCCGTCTGACCTGGCCCTCATATGCAGGTATTGTTTCTGCTGCTCGATGAGCGCGCTCTTCCACTGGGAGTAGCTGCGCAGGTTGTGGAATTGATAGGCATTTTGATACAGCTTGAGGGGGACGCCTCGCGTGAATTTGTCGAGGACTAGTGGTTCGTCCAACCAGTAGTCAGCCTGTCGGACCAGCTTCTCAAATTTAGTGACGTAGCTGTCAATGTCCTTGTTGACCATTTTGAACCCTTTGTCGAGTTCTACTCTCACGCGATCTTTTTCTAGGTTGTCACAGAATTGACCCTTGAATGCAAGTTCTACCCCTGCCCAGAGCCATGGGTCATTCTTGTTGGCTTGGGCGTCGAGCCACTTGGTGGTCTCTGTTGCCCATTTGTCGACGAGTGGTCCCTGGATGTAGGTCAGGAACATCATTGCTTTGATGTAGGGGATCTTGAGGCTTCTGTTGGCGGCGTTGACTCCCGCGAATCGGTTCCATTGGGAGAGGAATGCTTCTGCTTCATCACAGTTACCCATGAATATCTTGGGTTCCTTTCCTAGGAACTTGTCCGTGTCGGGCATGGTGAACGCGGGTATGCTTGTCTGTCCGTCATCGTGAGGGTTGTTGTCGGGGTCTCCTCCTGGTGGTGCTCCTCCTCCTCCTCCTCCTCCTTCGTCGCGGAGTTTTCCGAATATTGCGGCTCTGGCTTGTGCCATCGTTAATGTAGTGGTGGTGGACATGTCTGTAGGGATGGACTTAGCGATTTGTTCGAGGTGTTCTTCCTCCTGTTGGTCCTTGATGATGTGGATCTCTTCCAGGTTGCTCATGATGGATGGGGATGGTGCTGGTGTCTTAGGTGTTGGTGAACGGACTGGTTCTTCTTCGTCTCTGTCGATTGGTCCCCACTGATCTCTGGTGGTGACGTTGGATTGGAGGATATCGAGGCTAAGACTTGAGCTTGCGGGTCTGTTGACTTGGTACTTGTTGTGCACATCACTCCAATGGATTTCGACCCAGCAGAGGTTGTCAAAGTTGAATTCTATGGGGATAAGTTGGGATTGTCCCTGTCGGTTGATGTAGTAGGTGAAGTATCCTGGGTTTTCTTCGTTGTCCTTCCAAAATGCATTTTCTAGATACTTCTTTGGGACGTTGTGGTCTCCTCTTCTGTTGATGTAGTAGGGTCGGAAGGGAACCCAGAAGTCTTTGGTTGTTCTTGTAGGATTGGCCACGGTGGGATCTTGGTCTTAATGTAATGTCTACCACGGACGTCTGCCTGACTTAGGCTTCTTGCTTCGTGGCGATCCTTGAAAGTTGGAAGTTGCGATTGGCGAAGGTTTCTGGATAGAAGGCGGGGTGAGGCTGAAGGCTTTTGTCCCTTCCAAAATAGGTGTGGAGATCTTCTAGCTGGATGACTCCTTGAGGGATCTTGTCGATATACTTGGCATTCGCCCAAGAAGTGCTGTCAAGTATGAAGAAGGAGTGATACGGGGCAGCTACGCGTTCGTTACAGTATAGGTACACTTGATAGGCTGTGACGTCTGGAGGATAGTCCACTGATCCGCGAAGGGACAGGCGATATGTAAGTCACGGGATCCCTGGTCTAAGGGGATATGCCAGACAACTCACTTAAGAGGGGAAACCTCTTAGCAAAGACAAGTAGATGGTGGTGGTATTGGAAGAAGACCAAGATGCCGTTCTTGGTCTTCACGCTACTCTACTTATACAGATATGTGCGGGCTTTGAAGCGCCGCTTGAATACTACTAGCCAATAGCATAAGTACCATGAACCCTAGTACAGCTATCCTAGTATGAGTCACTACAAGATCCAATCTGTTATCGTACAATCACATGTGCCGGAGCTTACCCAGCTGACTGATCCTATAAGTCCATGATGATATTCTGCTGACAGCGATGTCATAGTCGACGCGTCAGTGTCCACTTCCCGGCCCGAGGTGCCGATCAAACTGAGACATAACAGCAAGGACTGACACTGTGTGTCAATCTGCCCAGTGCCAAAAAGACCTGAACGAGTTAGCCAGGCAATCAGATGCTTCATCACGCCCTGAAGCATTTGATGCAAGATGTCTGGAGTGATCGAAATGAAGACATCAACAAGTGGCAGGGACTCCCAGAAAGGGTGGAAGACTGGCTTGAGGTGCGCCTCATGACATGTGGCATGGAACACATGGACATCTTTGTCCACCAATGAATTGTTGAGACATGACTTATGTCACATGTCTCGTGGGATATGATTGAGTCATCCCATATACTAAATACAGTATCTGTCCCTTATGGACTGATTTGGACTTGACTGGACTCTTACAGACCACTTTTGTTTATCTTTATTGTCAGAGTCATATATGGCTCTTATTGTTCTTCATTGTTAAGATACTGGTATTGTCTGCTTTAGGCAGCTATTGTTCTCTGCCCTCCAATGGCATTTCTCCCTCTGGCACACAGACCACCTGTATTGTGTTTGGATCACCTGTGCGCACAGACCATTCTTAGCTAAGCGTCCTGTATATAAGGACTGCTGTTTCTGCCTCTACACTTCAGAGTTTCCTTCTCCTCTGAAGTGTAAGTCCCCTTTTATCTTACTTCTCCAACTACCTTTGCTCATAGACGTTCCATAGTAACTTGTCTATTAGGTATGCAGTTGTAATAGAGTTTCCTTCTCCTCTGAAGTTAAGTTGTCTATTAGCTCCTTGCTATTAACCCCTTGCTTGTTAGTTCTGTGCTTCAACATGAATAGGTTTTGATGGCTTGATCATAATGGCGGAGTGGGGACCTAGCATATTCTCCAAGTTGGTTGTGAGGGATGGTGCATTTGGGGCACTGGCCACTGTATGTGCACGTTACAAGTACCTGTTCAGGGTAATCCCCAATAAAGACAGCAAAGATGGGATGGCATTGGCGCCATGTCCCATCCCCGCTCATCATCGCGACTCCTGTTTTGCCATAGCTTGTGATTGGGGCCAATATTGTCATGATCCACCAATCATGCCATCGGTAAAGTCTTGGAAAGTTCTTGGTTTCTAGATTCTCGTTTCATGTTTCAGTTTCTGCTTCTTGTTCTGTTCGAAGATTCTTGATCACGCAATCATCACAACAGACTGACGTGCTCAATCTATATTTAGTTCTCCACTTACGCGTCCCCAAAGAATAACTAGAAAAGCATAGAAAAATAAGATTCCTGTAAGATACTTAAGGAGCCAGTAGGTTACCCTGTATTCCTTGTACTGGTCTTGTTCTCGAATATAGCCCATCTACCATCCCCCTAGGCTCTGCTTAGCTATATAAGCAGCACTCCTCTTGGTGGCTCAAGAGTCGTCTCGTGCGTGAAAGACTGCAATCCCGAAGGTATCAAGCCCTTCCCCCAGCCCCAGTCCCAAGGTATCTCTGAGTCCCATGCCAAGTAGCAGACGATCCGGGTGATCATAAAAAATATGGTTTGGATGCATGAGTGAAATAGGTTGGCAAGTGCACACTGCTGAGCTGCCTTGTTGGTGAGGCTGGTCAGTTTGGCTGTTGGAATATAGCCAATCAGTATCTGTGCCTGATGTGATGGTTTTCAACGGATTTCTTTCAGAATATTGCCAATGGTCATGTAGACCGGATATGTGACCTTCCCATGGAAGAGTGTCAGCAGTGTCTTGTCTGGGGATAAGATGATGGGGATCACTGTTGCTCCTGGCTGATGGGTTTCAAGGGATGTCTGTTGGGACTGGTAAGTACTCAAATCAACATGTGTGATGATTTATGCACCTGTACTGCCCACCACCAGTCACTGGTGTGCATGTCACTATAGACCCAACAAGTCCGATCATGTCTGGTGTAATGGCACTCTGGTGTGAAGACCATGTCACATGCAAACTCTGGATCACTGTAGAGTGTGTGGAGACATTGTACTATATCCCTGTAATAGAAGTGAAGTGTTTTTTTGAAATAAGTAGTCCCCAACACTTGAATGGTGGGTGCCCTGGTAACTTGTCAATAATATTGTTGAGCTCTCTGGGATTGCAGTATGAAAGTTCGAGCCTGTCTACAAGCTTTCACAACACATTACCAATAGGGTCGATGGGAAATCTGGTGCACATACCTGAGGTATAGCGAGTAAGTCTGCAACCGCTGAAGATGTTGGACCACACATTGTGGCCCAATGTGCAAGCTCCCAGTCGCTCTGGGACTGAAACGGGGCCCAGGTTGACTGGCCAAGTGCCTCCAGGGAAGTCTGGTACAATGACAACCCTTGATGCACGCCAGGTAGTGGGACACCAGCGCTGCCATACAAAAAGCACTCAACAACCAATTTGGGACTGTTGCCCTCAGGAAGGATGGGTGGCATTGGGGGTGCATGTGACTCAGACTTGACAGGTTGCGGTTGGGCTGGGGGCACAGTTTCAATGGAGTGCCCTTGTTCAGGATAGGCTGGAATATGGTCTGCGTTCTGGGATATTTGTTCATAAATATCAGCATCAATAATGTCAGTGGCATCGTCAGCATCTGTATCATGCATGGCGATTGCAGCAACTCCACAGTTTGTGGCCTCAGCAGCCTTGGCAGCAGTGGTCGCACCTGTGGTGTTGTTGGGGTGGGTGGTGCTGGGGTCTGTACAACCATTAGTGTGGCCCCAAATGAACCCTCAAGACATACCTTGGTCATTTCCTATGTCATCCGCCCTCAATTCCCAGCCAGTAGGGCCTTGGCCAAGGTCACATGGCACATCATTAGGGTTTGACACTGGCAAAAACCCTGCATGTGGTGCTATTCAAACTGGCATTGGTGATTGCTGCACCACAGTGCCAGTGTAGTGGGCTGCATGTAATGACCTGCTGATGTGTTGAGAATAGCTATAAGGAGTAAAATTGTGTCCACATTTGTGACAATAGACCTGTGCTGTGTTCATGACAAGAGTAACCCACTAGAAGGGGGGACGATTGAGAGTTCAGGCTTATCGCCAGAACTCTAAATAGATTTTTCATTAGTGCAATGACAGTTTGACATAAAACAAGGGCATACCTGCGTATTGTGCTTGTGTCTTCTTTCCTATCTCTGTGAGTATGTGTCATATTCACCTGTTCTTCATTGGAAAATGGCACTGCGCACCTGCCGTTCTCCAAAGAGCAAGACCACGGATCACCCTCAAGGACCATCAGATGAAAACACCTTTCATTGCCAAGGTTCAACTCCTACGACTACATTGCCAAGTAACGCTGTGCAGCAAAGCATCACCAATACCCCACATCATAATCTCTGCACCCAAGTTCCATGTGAGTCTAGATGATCATTGAGTTGGGCTTGTTGCTCATAATGAGAAGCATGGTTGAAGTGTACCTTGACTGAAACCGACATCTCTACAATGTTACCTCCTGCAGATCTGCCCAGCACCACTAAGTGGGCACAAATCATTGGTAAAAATTTCTCAAAGGAACAACTACAGAGAACTCACCTTTTATCTAAGTGTCTGTCCCCAGTCAGCCAATGCCTCTCAGGCTTCCCAGTGAGAATGAGATGGTAGGTGTTACGAACCCCAACCACTGAAGGTGCGGCCCTTGCGCATGACATGTAATGCCACCACAGGGGCGTTAAGTACGACGTGTACTTCAGCAAGTCAACGGGATCAGATAAGCATGAGTCAGTTAGGACTCAGTTCGATGATGAACAAGTATCACTTGGTCTCCCAGGGACACAAGGATAATAGCGGAAATCAAGGCTCAAGCGAAGAGGCGAGCGAAAACGGGGACTCAAGCGCAGAGGCGAGTCAAGGGCAGTTTGTGAGGCAAGGACGATGTGGTATTACACAAGAAGTCAAGTCTACCGTACAAGCTAGGTAAGGCATGACTTATATACTAATACAGGGTGTTTGTAAAGTACAAACACATGGCACGATCCTGAGGTACTGGCCTCAGCGAGCTAATGAGGGAGCATGAAGGGAAGGTCCATAAGAAGTACAAGGGAATCCCGCGGGGGCACACGGGGCTCAAATGACGTCAGCGGGTTCTGAAAGTCACAAGTCCGGCTCCACTATGATTATGGGGTCGGTGCAAGATAAGAGTCGGAGAGCGAATCGAAGCGGGTCATGGGTAAAAGTACACGTGAACATGAGGCAAAATAAGAAGGTAAATAGAATACGTCATATCGTGGGGTGAAAGTCGTAACATGACAGCCCAGAGAGACTGCCAGACCCTGCAGAGACTCTGCGGAGCCCGGTATGCAGCCACGCCAGATCCCCTGGTGCTAGGGAGTGGTTACGGAAGAACCTAGGCCTGTGACGTCACCGATCACGTGACTTGAGCTGGATCGACCTAGACCAATGACAACAGATGGCACAATGCCTCATGTCATGGCAGGCAGGAGCGGATAAGTGGAGGGCGAATAAGGGATCGACTAATGTCCAATATATGGACCACTAAGTTGACTTGATTGTCATTGCAAATTATATTAAGATAATGGAATAATTTATAAACCTCTCTTTACATGTCAGAAAATTATAAATAAAAATACTCAAACAATTAGATATTAGTCTATTGCTTAAGAGAGCTCTAATTATTTCCAAGCATATTTACACTTAATTGTTTATGTTGGCTGGTGCCTGACAACTAAGTTTAAATACATTTGGAAATAATCAGAGCTCTCTTGAGCAAGTGGCAAATATCTAATTGTTCGAGTATTTTTATTTATAATTGTCTGACACATAGAGAGAGGTCTACAAATTATTCCATTGTCTTGATACAGTTCATGATAACAGTCAAGTCAACTAAGTGGTCAATATATTGGACATTAATTGACCCCTTAGTTGACTATAAGCGGATTCCGCTTACCTGCTCCTGCCCACCATGTGTGACCTTCTAGCAGGTTCCATGGCTGTGCATGGACCACCAAACCCTCGGTAAAGCGGACTTAGCTGGGTATGAACCTTATGTACCTGCATGTATATATACCAGTAGCATTTCGTACTCAAGTCCCCAGACTTGAGTTACTTAGCAATACCAGCTAGTACCTTGGGAACTCTGCTCTGCACTTCTAAGACCATCCTCTTATCTTGTGCATCACCATTCTCACTGCGCCTCTCCGAGCATACACCTTTGACTGATCCAAGTCTCCTTAGTCATTGTCTGCAACTACGACCCTAGACCTTGCTCTTTTGTTATGCCGTCTGCTGGTAAACCCAGAGTTGCATGCCGCCCCACTGGTGGCGTTACAGTAGGTCAGCCAGAGAATGAAGGCGATTGTAAGGGTAAGGCAAAGTTGCGACACAGTGAGTTATTCAATTACGAATCATATTTGTACATGCAAACAAAACTGTCATCCACAGCTTCGTCTTATTATCCTGGCTGTGGTGATCCTGGCTGCAAACATGGTACACACAATGTCCCTCTTCCTGACCCCTATGGTGGTGACAATGACACAGATGACCACATCAAAACTGAAGAGGACTGGATGGGTGATGAGCTCATCGCCAAGCTGACCCTGGGTTCAACTTCCAAATTTTCAGAGGCCATTGCAAGGGAGGTAAGTGTGCAACAACCTTTGGTATTTTCGATCTGATCATTCTTTCATACTAGCGGCCCTCCTGGAAGGGATTAGATAGTATTGCTGAGTCTATCCTGGGAGATCAGAGTTCAGGTGCACATGCTGGCAACACACTGGGCAGTGCCAGTGCCAGTGGGCATGTTGTCTCTGTTGGCACCACCCCACTGCTCCCAGAGTCAGAGTCAAGGGAGGCCACTGCCGGGCAAGAGCTCTCAGGTATTCTTATTTTTTTGGTTGCTTTCTTAATAGCTGACACACCAAAGCTGTAGCAGCTATGTTACCAGCAGCGATTTTTGTCACGATCCACCGATCGTGCCATTGATTATCTCGGATAATCAGTTTCTAGAAAAGCCTCAGAAGATTCTCAGTTCCTCAATTCTTGTCTCACATTTCAGATTCGACTTCTCATTCCGTTCAAAGATTCGTAATTGCGCACGGATCGCACGATCATCGCAACAGACCGACGTGCTCAGTCTATATTTAGTTCTGCACTTAAACGTCCCCAGAAAATAGCCAGAAAAGCATAGAAAAATAGAATTTCTGTAGGATACTTAAGGAGCCTGTAGTACTGCTTGTATTCTCCGTTCTAGTCTTGTCTCCTGTCGTGAATTCTAGTTCCATTCTCTTGCCCTTTGCTGAAGGACAAGCAGTCTTACATTTAGTGCTCTGCCTGGCTATATAGGCAGTACTCCTCTTGGTAGCTCAGGAGTGCCCTAGGCTCTGTCAAGCTATATTGGCAGTACTTCTCTTGGTGGCTCAAGAAGGCTTTGTCTAGCTAGTAATAGACGACACTCCGCTTGGTGGTTCAAGCGTATCCCCAAGGGTATCGAGCCTCTCCCCATTGTACGCAACCCGGTATCGAGCCCGGGCCCTGCGCCAAGACCCGGTTGTCCCCTTTATGACAAAGTGGTAGCGTCGCGGATGCGAGCCCACCTCTTGGATCGTGAAAGATTTTGGTCAACCAGACCACAATGCAGGAGTCACTTGGGCCTTCATGGCCTGCCGCTACTGAACTGTTATTCACCATGGGGTCAATTAAAATCAAATTGACTCTCCAGTACCCACTTGTCTGATTGGTCCTCCAGGATGCCATTGAGCATATGCAGGCACACCTCGTGCTTATCAATGCATTCCCAGACCCAGGTGCCACCCTCGCCTTTGCGTGTGATTCTCTCATGACTGCTGTCGAGGATCATCAACCCGATACAAGATTCCTCTGTCAGCAATTCCAGGATGACATAGAATACGTCACGCGACTCATTCCTGTTGTATGGTCTACTATTATTACGGATGAGACTGTGACTCCTCACTAATTCTGTTGACAGCCATGTTGCCAGATTTCCTGGATTCGTAGTGAAGTCAAAGAGCGCTGCAATGCTATCTGCGTTCCCAAGATCTATGCCATTGGCCCCCAAATGGAGATCACCCGTATTATTCAGGGGCAACTGTCCAACTATAATTACACTTTTCCGTATGCCTTAATTGTGAGTTGCAATTAGGTTATTGACGCAATCTAACAATCTTTCAGGGCATTGCTCCAGATGAAATTCTGAGGTGTGTGCAGCTGTACCAGAATGCCCACATTATCTCGGTCATCCAGGATCTCTATTTCACTGGTGGAGGCAGTTCTTTGGCCACATGATTTGAAGACCATTTTCCAACACATCAAGCCCCTAATGGCAACATGGTTCAAGAGGTTCCTATTTCAATGGTGGCTCTAGTTGCAATGGCGGTAAGATGCTCTCAATCAATTACTATCTATTGTACTAATCTGACTTATTAGCTATATGCCACTCTCTTTGAGTGGTGTACTGGCTAACAGAGGAGCATGGAGTTCTCAGCAAACACGTTCCTTGATGTCTATTTGGGGCATGTGTCACGGTACGCAGGAATCGGACTCTTACTTACGGTTATGGCCACGTAGTAAGCAGTAATGAGTCATGGACAAGTAGGGATCAGTCAGCCGTAGTAGAATCACATGCCGATGTGGCATATACTTATCACATGGTAGTTATAGTAGGGTTCGAGCTACTTACGCTACTAGTCACACAACTTCAAGAGGAGCTTTAAAGCGTCCTCGTAAATGTATAAATAGTGGCTCGATAAGACCAAGATACGCCATCTTGGTCTTCTTCAATCACCACTTCATCCTCATCTCATCCACGTGTGACTTGCTTGCCCCGTCGTGCAAGTCGTCTCTATCAATCGAACTACCTAGTGGCACGATCTGCCCTAGTGTACAATTAGATCACGTGCGGGACAAGCGCCGTGTATCCCGTAATTGAGGTCACGTGACCCTGAAGGAATATTTCGCTAAGTCGTAAACGCCCTTTCGCAGTCCAAGTTGGACTAAACGCCAGTGGTGGCGTTACATTAAGACCAAGATCTACCCATCATGGCGTTTACAACTCGAGACCAGTGGAGAAACTTTCAAACTTACTCCCTCGAACGAAGGGGAGATCGCAACGTCCCAGTACAATTCCTAGGAGCAGCACGGTGGAGAGAGTATAGAGGGGAAACAGGGTACTTCGTAGACTTCGCATCGGGCCCAACCTGATACCGCCCCGTTGAGTTCAACTTTGACCATCTGTGTTGGGTTGAGATTACTTGGAACCCCATAGACAATCGCTACGACGCAGTTCGCCCTGCGGGAAGAAACTACAACTGCGACATCGACTCAAGAACTCTACCTACAAGAACAGAGTGGGGATGTATAGACGGCCAACCAGAAGAGGAGCCGAGCACTTCTGAACCAAGGACTCCAGCACCATCGGAAACCAGCGGAGATGATGAAGAAACGGATGACAACGAGGAATCAGAAGTCGGGGATATAATACAAACAGCTGAGTCCCTACGTATAAACGAACCAGAGAACATCGAAGTACACCCCCCTGCAGGAATGGCCACTGCAACAATCACCCAAACAGACCTGGCAACCGAAGAAGCCCGTAGAGTCACAGAAGAAACAGAGGCCTACTTACCCATCGACCCAAGTACAGGACACCGAATGACAGGCCGACGACGCGGCCATCTTCCGAGCGGTAGGGCCGGACATCCCCGACCCCCCACCAGGAGCAAGCGAGCAAGCAAGACCCAGAAGAGCAGGAGGCAACTTCGGCCAAGGACCACCAGGAGGAGGAAGACCACCGTTCGGAGACAGACAACCGCAATTCGGAGGTGGAGGAGGAGGAGACCCCTTCGGAGGAGGACCACCCCCACCCGCAGGAGGACCGCCGCCAGGAGGAGTAGCCCCCAGGAAGTCCCACACGGAACGGACAAATTGGTAGGGGAGGACCCCAAGCATCTTCGACGGCAACAGAGATGAGTACGAATCATTTCTCACCCAATGGCACATTTACTGGGGGCAAAACTCAGAAGCGCCGATCATGACCAACAGTCTATCGGCGATGCCTGTTGTTCCTAGGCTTCATCAAAGGACCGCGAGTGTCAAACTGGATGCTCGGCTTCCTCCAATGGCTCAATAACGAGCTACACCGAGGAAGAAGCCGATACGACCCCTACTTATGGGACACTCTAACAGCAGGGTTCTCAGACCGATTCTCGAATGTCTTGGAACAAGAACAAGCACAGGCCACCCTGGCCAAAGGATTCAAAATGATTGGAGATGATATTGACTCGTACGTCACCAACTTCAAACAGCTGGCAAGGAAGGCTGACTACCACCTCAACGATCGCCAAACACTGGACCGATTCACGGTGGGACTGCCGAGAGCTTTATTTACCAAAATATATGAGTTGGACGACCCCCAAACCTTCAACGAATGGAAAGAAGCTGCCCTCTGAAGACAAAAGCAGTATATCCACCTACGCGCACGCCTAGGAATCAACGCACGCCCCCCGCAATCCACCACCACCCAGACCCCAGCAAAGTCATAATTACATCCACAATGGGCACCACCCAGATTCCCACCACCTCGACACGACCCGAACGCCTATCGACACAGTCGGCAGACCGCACCCGCGCACGCCTTGCCGAAGTAGGGGACCCAAATCGGGGAAACTACCAACGACCCCCACTCCCGTCAAGAGGAGGACCAGGACAGAACCGAGGGGGAGGTCAGCGCTGCAATATGAGGGAAGTGATATGCTACAACTGTAACAACCTGGGTCACTTCTCACGAGAATGCACGCGCCCCAGAAAACCAAGACAAGCAAGCCCAACCATACGCAAGCACAAGTCGAAGCGCAGATACCAACTACTACCATCAGGAACCAACCACAGTGCGCTGCGCGGAGACCACACCACAAGACCAAGCCAAAGAATGGATGGAAACGCTAAGAGGAGCTAGCGACGAGGTCAAGGACCTTGTATTTAAAGATCTATGGACCCAAGAGGGTTTTCAGGACGCCTAAACCCATTGGCCTGGGTGAGGGCAGTTAATTGTAACTCTGTAATCATGACTCGCTACTGTTCGCTCAGAATCCCAGTCTCGATTCGCACCAGTTACTCCATGGCCGACATAAGAGGGCTCGTAGGACTCCGGAGCCACCAACAACTTCATAAGACCCACCTTCGCCAAAAGAATGGGCCTCGGACTACGACCCCTTGAGAAACTGAAGAAGATATGGAACATAGATAACACCGAAAACAAAGCTGGGTCCATCACTCACTTCGTCGACTTAAACTGTTCAAACCAACAACAAAGATAAAGTCATGAGATTCCTAGTCACAGACATAGGAAACGAAGACCTCATTCTTGGATATCCCTGGCTAGCTACGTACGAACCCACCATCAGTTGGGCACACGCCACAATCCACGAGAACGCCCTCCCGGTCATACTCCGATCCATCAACCCCATGGAGACGCAAACCACTATCGCCGGCGCAATAACCCAAGACGAAGCCGAAGAAATAGTCCAAGAGCTCGAAGAGGAATGCCAAATACACACCACAGCCACAGAACTTGCCATCGCGGCCAACCAAGACACCGTCGTCACGACCATTCCTGAACCATACCAACGGTTCGCAAAACTCTTCAGCGAGGAAGCATTGCACAGATTTCTGCCATCACGACCATGGGACCACGCAATCGACTTTAAACCCGGCACACCCCCCAGCATTGACTGTAAAATATACCCCATGTCACAAGACGAAGACGGTCAACTGCGCGAATGGCTAGACGAGCAACTCAAGCTAGGCTACATCCGACCGTCGAAATCCCCCTACGCCTCCTCATTCTTCTTCATCAAGAAGAAAGACTGGAAAGTTAAGACCAGTACAGGACTACAGACGTGTCAACGCTTGTACGGTGCACAACCAATACCCATTACCCATCATGTCGGAACTCATAAATGACCTCGGAAACGGATGTATTTTCACCAAACTGGACATCCGATGGGGGTATAACAACATGCACATCAAGGAAGGTGACGAACATAAGGTGGCATTCAAAACGAAATACGGGCTATTCGAACCACTCGTCATGTACTTCGGACTCACAAACTCACCGGCCACGTTCCAAAACATGATGAACGACATACTAGGCAACACCATCCACGTTTTCGCAGCTATGGGCACAATCATCCGCGTCTACATGGACGACATTGGAATAGCAACCCTCGAAAATGTAGGACTCCAAGCACACATAGAAGCCGTATGCGCAGTACTTCAAGTCGCAATGGACCACGACCTCTACTTCAAACCGTCCAAATGCACATTCCACCAACTGCGAATGGATTACCTGGGGGTAATTCTTGAAAAGGGGGTGACTCGCATGGACCCTGTAAAAATTGCCGGCATACGCGACTGGCCTACACCTACAAAAGTACGTGACGTACGATCCTTTCTGGGCTTCTGCAATTTTTACCGTCTCTTCATTCGCGGTTTCGCCACACACACACGAGCCCTTAACAAACTCACACGCAAGGACACCAAGTGGACATGGGACAAGAACGAGGAAAAGGTGTTCCAAACCCTCAAAAACCTAGTCACTAGCGAACCAGTACTAGCCCACCCCACACTAACGGACCAATTCAAGCTCGAAGTAGACGCATCCGGATACGCTGTAGGTGCAGTTCTCCTTCAAAAGAAACGAGACGGAAAATGGCACCCCATCGGATACTTCTTGGCCACTCTGAACGAAGCGGAACGCAACTACGACATCTACGATTTGGAACTCCTAGCCATTGTCAAAGTGCTACAGCACTGGAGACACTTCCTAGCAGGATCGCCACACAAGGTCAAGATCTTCTCTGACCACCTCAATCTCACACACTGGAAATCACCACAAAAGATAAGCCGTCGCGTAGCTCGAGAAGTCCTAGAACTCATGGAATACAACTTTGAGATTCACCACATCAAAGGGACAAACAACGGCCGCTGCAGACTGCACTATCACGAAAGACCAGACTATGACAGAGGAGAAAGAGACAACGAGGGAGTCGTAGTTCTACCAGAAAAAGTATTCGCACGAAGCCTCACCACGCAAAACCCAGAAGTACACGATCAAGACGAACATGCAATACTCCCTTGGGTAGACCCACACAAACTCAAAAAGATCGACGGAACCTGGTACTGCCAAGGCGCACAAGTAATCACCGGAGGACCAGAAGAAATTTGCACCATCATCGCAAATCATCACGACCCCCCAGTCTACGGCCACCCAGGAATTAAGCGAACGGCAAGAATCATCGAGAGGAGCTACTGGTGGCCGAACATGGCAAAGCACATAACCGAGTATGTCCAAGGATGCGCGGAATGTCAACGACACAAGGTCAATAACCAACCGACGAAAGCACCACTGGTACCAATCACGCTGAAGACCGACGCTAAGCCATTCGAAGTCATTGCTCTCGACTTCATTACTAAATTACCGGAATCACAAGGATACGACTCCATCCTCACGGTAACAGATCACGACTGCACCAAAGCATCGGTGTTTATCCCCTGCAACGAAGAAATATCCACAGAAGAAACTGCAGCGCTGTACGTCACTCATGTGTTTCGAAGATTCGGACTACCAGGCGAAAATTATCAGTGATCGAGACCCACGCTTCGCATCGAAGTTCACATGAGAGCTGTGCCGAATCCTAGGCATATACCAAAATATCTCAACAGGCATATCACCCCCGAACGGACGGACAATCAGAGCGCACCAATCAATGGTTAGAACAATACCTACGGTTCTGGACCAATGAGCATCAAGATAACTGGGCGCAGTTCTTACCTATGGCAGAATTCGCACACAACAACTGGCCGCATGAGGCAACAAGGAAGTCCCCGTTCTCACTCATGATGGGATACGACCCGCACGCTGATTGGATCGATAAGCCTTCCCTATCCCGCAGGTACTCACGAGACTTCAGCAGTTCCTGCGAAGCACGGAGCGAAGCCCAGAACCTCATCAAAAAGGTGCAAACCCTGTGGGTCAAACACCGAAACACGCCCAGGTACCAAATTGGAGATCAAGTGTGGCTAGAGGGGCAACACCTTAGAACCAACCAGCCAACCGCCAAACTGGTGGCACGACGGCATGGCCCCTTCAAAATCACATGCATCCTATCACCGGTCAACTATCAACTCGAGCTTCCCACGCAGTGGAGCATCCACCCTGTATTCCATGTCGACTTACTCACACCTTATCGAGAAACGCCCCTGCACGGGGAAAATTTCCAGCGCCCGCCACCAGATCTGGTAGACGGAGAAGAGGAGTATGAGGTGGAGCGCATTCTAGACTCTAGGCGATTCAGCCGGAGCAAAAGACTGCAGTACCTTGTGAAATGGAAGGGGTACCCGGACTCGGAGAATCAGTGGGTCGACCAACATGACGTATTTGCTGACAAAGCCCTAGCGGAGTACAAGCGGAGTCTAAACTCGAGGGGGACACATATAAGACAAGGGCAAATTACGACTAAACCTCCATCCTCTCACACTGGACTCCTCACTCAAACAACAATGTCTCTTCCCTCTGCCACCTCTCCCGCCGCTCTTGCTTCCTGTCTCGTTGACAGTCTCACCCACGAAGAGCTCCGGGCAGCCCTCACCAACGCCCAGTCCATCATCGACATCGAAGAACCTGATCAACCCGCCACGTACTGGCTCCTCAGTCCCAACGGCGACCGCCTCAACACAGCGCCATACACCGAGGCCGAAATTACTCGGCTTTGTACAGCTGTCGGACTCTTTGCGGGTCCCTCACTTCGACCTAACCCGGTACGGGTTGAAGTCAAGCAAGAAGAAGACACCGGCAACTCTGAGATGGCAGGATTGGATGAAGGTGCGGGACTGGAAGGAGTCGGCGGAGGCCTGGAGGCAGCAACAACTGGTGGTGGCAGCAGCCAGGCGAGCCATCATCTACCACCGACGCCGCCAACACAACGAGATGCTGAGAGGGCAGCATACGAAGCGGTAGAAGGGACATTGAGGGAGTGGTACCCAGTTGAGCAGCCATACCTGATCACCACGACCGACTCTGACGACCCCCGGGAAACACCATACGCATGCGACTCCACCGGTCGCCCCATATACCACGGCAGCGTGGTAGTCAACACCCAAGACGCCACCCTGCCCACGGTCCGCCTCCGATACCTAGGGGGGTCATCGCAGACCACCCCACACGGATACAAACACAATCGGGGAGAGGACTTCGTCCACTACCCCATCACCGACACCCAGGGGGTGACGCGTCAAGCCACCTACATCCAAGTCATCGCCGGACCAGACCCCCTGGTCCTCGGCCTCATGGACGACAGCGACAAGGTGTACAGTCGCCCCCTATATGCCGAGCCCCACGTTCAAGAAGCGGGCAAGCCTCACTACGCCCCCGAGGACCTGTATGCCCTTGTCGGAGGGCACAGCAACCAGCACCGGGTGGATCGTGCCATCAACGAGCTGAAGGACGTGGGCCTGAAGGCAGAGGTAACCCGCTTCCGCGCCTACAAGCATGAGGCAGAGAGGATGGAGCAGCGCCTCCATGCCTTAGCCCAGGCGCTTGGAGGGGTACAGGCGGAGTTGGCATGGTGCAAGTTCCGTTTGGAGATGGCTAACGTACTGGATCGGATCACGGAGAGGCAGGAGGCATGGGTCGGAGGAATAGGCCCCACTCGGCGCCATGGTCGTCACAGCTGAAAAGGGGGTGATGTCACAGTATGCAGGAATCGGACTCTTACTTACGGTTATGGCCACGTAGTAAGCAGTAATGAGTCATGGACAAGTAGGGATCAGTCAGCCGTAGTAGAATCACATGCCGATGTGGCATATACTTATCACATGGTAGTTATAGTAGGGTTCGAGCTACTTACGCTACTAGTCACACAACTTCAAGAGGAGCTTTAAAGTGTCCTCGTAAATGTATAAATAGTGGCTCGATAAGACCAAGATACGCCATCTTGGTCTTCTTCAATCACCACTTCATCCTCATCTCATCCACGCGTGACTTGCTTGCCCCGTCGTGCAAGTCGTCTCTATCAATCGAACTACCTAGTGGCACGATCTGCCCTAGTGTACAATTAGATCACGTGCGGGACAAGCGCCGTGTATCCCGTAATTGAGGTCACATGACCCTGAAGGAATATTTCGCTAAGTCGTAAACGCCCTTTCGCAGTCCAAGTCGGACTAAACGCCAGTGGTGGCGTTACACATGTCAACACACTCAATCACATCTGTGAGAACCATGTGGGCATGTATCACATGATGATGGCAGACATATTTTCCCTAGCAAGGTGTGTATAATTGTTTGTCACCCACATGTGACTTCAGCAGACTGATATGGTATGGTAGCACCAATGCAAACCTCACTGGGAATCCCATTGCTGAACTCGACCTCGGAGCTCTTGAAAATTGAAATTGTTAAGTGCATTGGTAACTGGTGTACAATTTTCACCTGGACTTGGATCTTTCTGTTTCTGGAATCATTATAAAATAAAACCCAAAAAAAAAAAATCCTTTTGGTTAATTAAATAAAAACAAAAAAAAATGTCTTTTGGTAGTTCTCATGTATTAGTCAGATTAGTACTGTGTACACCCACTTTGGTCAAATTGTTAAAGGGGCAGAATTTATAAAATTTGGTTCTCGTTGATCTTGGCATGATACATTGTCCTAATCTGTATTGGCTCCTGAGCTGATGCCGGTGTGATACATTGTCCTAATCTGAATTAGCTCCTAAGCTGATTCTGGCCTGGCATGATCAGATCATCCTAATCTAGCTCATAAGCTGATTCCAAATCTGGCAGTATCAGACCATGCTAATCTAGTTCTGTCACTGATACTGGTGTGATACAACTGTGCTAATCTAGCTCCTGAGCAGATACCATAGTGCTACAGTATCTGGTGGAAAATTACCTGATGGCTAATCTAGCTAATTGATCACTACTGTAGCGCTACCATAGCTCAAATAGCTAGATTAGCTTGCGAGGTTTTCCCTGATGCAGCTGGTTGAGGAGGGTGGAGGGAAAGCAGTTTGGTTTGTGTTCATACTTGACAAAAAGGAGTGTGTGTGGCCATCAGTGGATGGTAGTATGAGGATACCC
>JAKELL010000630.1:0-20292 GCA_021524915.1 Lactarius akahatsu | reverse complement strand
CGTCATTTGAGCCCCGCGTGCCCCCGCGGAATTCCCTCGTACCTTTTACGGACTTCCCCTTTACCCTTCCTTATTAGCTCGCTGGGGCCAGTACCTCAGGATCGCGCCATATGTTTGTACTTCACAAACAACCTGTAGTAGTATATAAGTTACGCTCTACCTAGCTTGTACGGTAGACTTGACTTCTTGTGTAATACCACAATCGTCTTTGCCTCACAAACGACTTTGACTCGCTTTTGCGCTTGAGTCCCTCTTCGCTCGCCTTTTCGCTTGAGCCTCGAACTTCCGCTAATATCCTTGTGTCCCTGGGAGACCAAGTGATACTTGTTCATCACCGAACTGAACCTCAGCCGGTTCATGCCTAGTCGATCCCGTTGACTTACCGAAGTACACGTCGTACTTAACGCCCCTGTGGTGGTGTTACAATGATAGAGGCAGTCCATGTTAGGTATAGGTGTTTGTATAGAACCCAGAGTTGTACAGAAGTTCAGGATTGAGGTTGAAATCTTTGTGCAGATAATGTTCAATCCGAAGCGGTTTCTACACCTACTTCATGATAGTCCTGTGATAGAGGACTACTTTTTGAAGGGTGAGGTTCTGTGCTGAGTTGGAACAGGTCCAACTCCTTCAGGGTTCTAAGAAGGGTTTTTCATAGCTCTCATGGATCAGAGAACATGATGTGTTTGTACAGAATTACAGAACAATGTGACGTCCTTGTTGATAAACCAAGGATCGACGACCATTGACTGTGTACAAGTTTTTTCCTGTAACCCTTCTTACACCATTCCTAGATCAGTGACCATTTTGTCAAAGGGTTCTTTGGGCAGTGACTTAGTAAGTCCATCTGCAACCATTTCCCCTGTAGGAGTACGAATCAGGTCTATGACCTTATTTTCTACGTACTCCCTGACTACATGGTGTTTGATCAGGATATGTTTGGACCGCCTTCCAGTGACAGGGTTTAATGCTAAGTCTACAGCACCCTTGTTGTCACAGTGTAGGGGAATAGGGGAGGTAACCTCATACCCTAATTCCCCTAGGAAGGTAGTGTACCACTGAGCTTGGTTGGAGGCCTTAGCGAGGCTCATGTACTCTGCTTCTGTGGTAGACTGGGCTATAGTCTTCTGCTTTCTGGTACACCACGAGATGGCTCCATTGGCAAGCAAGAAGACGTAGCCTGAGGTGGAGTGCTTTTCTTCCTGATCTCCCCAGGAAGAGTCTCAGTAGCCATGAAGACCAGCTCCATCAGTGTCAGTCCCTCCAGCATAGTGTATCCTGTAGTCCTTTGTTGTGTTTAGGTAGGCTAGGACGTACTTGGATAGGCGTAAATGCTGAGGTGAGGGGTTGGAAGCGAATTGGCTAAGGCGTGCAACAGCGAAGGATATATCGGGTCTGCTTCCTATCTGCGCATACAGCAGAGACCCAATTATCTGTTGATACTTCTTGATTTCAGAAGTAGAGGCCTGATCTTCAAATTTGATCAAGTGTGCCTCAGCCCCAGAGGGAAGAGGGGTATATACTGGGTTGGAGTCTATCATTCCAAAGCGCTCCACCACATTGCAGATGTAATCTGATTGGTTAATCTCCATGGTGCGGTTTGCACGATCTCTGGTGATGTTAACACCGAGATATGATTGGATTTCACCAAGGTCGGTCATCTCGTATCGATCAGATAGAGAGACTTTCAGATCATTGATCTTTGATAGGGAGCTCCTGAGTATAGTGATGTCATCTACATATAAGATCACGAATAGTGTGTCACCCCCCTCTTGAAGATGATACACATATACTCCTGCATCAGAGTACGTCTGTGTGAAGCCTAGGTCACAAAGGACCCCATGGAATTGCACGTTCCATGCGCGGGAAGCTTGTTTCAGGCCATAAAGGGCCTTCTGTAACCGGCACACAAGGTGCTCGGAGTCAGCTGTGACGAAACCGATAGGTTGCTCCATATAGATTTCTTCCTCCAGTTCCCCATGAAGGAATGCCGATTTGACATCCATCTGGTGAATATGCCAGTCTTCAAGCGTAGCCAACGCAAGAAGGAGTCGTAGAGACTCAAAGCGGGCAACTGGGGAGAAAGTTTCGTCAAAGTCCACCCCCTCTAGTTGGGTGAACCCTTTTGCCACTAGCCTAGCACGAAAGCGTCCATCTGCTTTCTTTTTAAACACCCATTTGCATTTAACCACCTTCCTTCCAGCAGGAAGGGGTTCCAATCTCCAGACATCAAGCTTGTTGAGAGCATCCAGTTCATACTGGCATGCTTCAAGCCAATCGACAGCTTGGTCAGACTCCATGGCCTGCTTAAAAGTCTGAGGGTCCCTGTGGCCAGGTACCTCCGCTACATTAAGTAGGTCCATCATTCCAAGCCTACTGCTTCCTTGCACGAATTCATCGTCCTCTTGGAGATAGCGAGGATTCGTGAATCGTACCCTGGTGCTCCGCCTTGGTCGAGCAGGCGAAGCCGGCTGAGTATTCCTTGGAGATCTGGGAGTAGATCTGGGAGGAGATACTTCCCTATTGAAATTAGGGGCCGGTATAGGAGCGACTACTGCAGCACGCCTTGTGGAGCGAGTGCGAGTGCAGGTGGGTGCAGTATTTGTAGGAGGAGGAGCTTGGGAGGGTGGAGTGTGATAGATCGTCTGGTCTGCCGCAGCAGGTGAGGTGTTGGGTGGTGTGCTAGGCTGTTGTTGATGTTCTGCGGGCACCTGAATAGGTGGGAGTACAAAGACTGGTGTGGGTGCCGCAGGGGCAACAGCTGGTGTAGGCGGGCTAGGCACTACAAAGAAGATCTCACCGCCGGCAGCGCCTCTTTCGAGTTCACCAGACACAGGAGGGGTAGGAGGTTGAGAGTGACGAGCCAGGTCACCCAGGGATGGGAAAGTGCTTTCGTCAAATGTAACATCTCGTGAAGGGACGAAGCACCGGCTATGTCTATCCCAGAGTTTGTAACCCTTCGATAAGGGTTCATAGCCCACAAACACGGCTTCCTTTGCTTTAGGATCTAGTTTGCGCCGGTTGTGTTCAGGTACATGATAGTAGGCTTTGCAGCCAAATACTCTAAAGTAAGAGACATCTGGGACTGTACCATCCCAGAGCTCCAGCGGAGTTTTCCACTGATTGGAACGAGTGGGAGTGCGATTGTAGATTTGCACAGCAGTTTGAACTGCTTGTTCCCAAAAGCCAAGGCTAAGGCCTGCATGATGAAGCATGCTAGTGCCTTTTTCCATAACCGTATGGTTAAAACGCTCGGCTCTCCCATTCTGTTGTGGAGAATGAGGCATCGTGAGGGTATGCTCAATTCCCGCTTCCAAAAGTATGCGCTTTAAGTCATTATTGACGTATTCGCCACCACGATCCGAGTGTAAGGTTTTGATGGGCTTATTTAATTGTTTTTCAGCCCATGCCTTATAGTGTATGAAGGCATCCTTAAACTAGTCTTTGGATTTCATGAAGACGACAACTGCTGCTTTGGAGTAGTCATCTATGAATGTGGCGAAGTACTTGTTTCCTTGTATTGAGTGGCTCTGCATGGGGCCAACAAAGTCACTGTGTATGACTTCGAGGGGTTCTTGTGTGCGTTTTGTGGAAGGAGGGAATGGAAGACGTGTAGACTTGCCGGTTTCACAACCATGGCAAAGTGTACTGTCTTCTGGTGAATTGTTTATATTGAGTCCTTTTACTGACTCTTGAGCATATCTCTTGAGCGCGTCTTTGGACATATGTCCCATGCGCTGATGCCAGACATCAAGGCTAGCAGATGCAGGTGCTCGGACTGAATTCATATGATGTCCATCAAGCCAGTATAGGCCTGAAGCCTTGTGTCCTTCCACTATGGTCTCTCCATTGAATCTTATAGCAAAAGATGTGGAGTCAAAGCTAATGATGGCGCCTTTTTGTGTTAGGGCAGGCATTGATAATATACGCGAGTGCGTATTGGGGAGGTGCAGCACATTTGAGATTTTGAGGTTATATCCTCTGTTGGTGTGGATTGTGACCGTACCAGTGCCAATGCTCTTGAGTAGAGAGTTGTCACCGAGAAGCACTTCTACTCCTTCGTGGGGTGTGTAGGAGTCGTAGTCTTCAAGGTGTGGGGTAAAATGTGCTGATGCTCCGCTGTCCATCATCCATCTTGATGCTATCTGAGTGTGATTGGCACTCATCATGTAAAGGGAGACCTGAGGTACTTCATGTACCTCCTCTATTTTGCCAGAGCCATTAATTATAGTAAATAGATGGCTCTTTGGTACAGGTGTAACGTTCCACCGGACGTTCCTTCTTGTACTGCGGACAAGGCTTTCGGGACGACCCAACGATCACCGGGATATGTCGAAGTCACGTGCTCGATCTTGTACTAGCTCGATAACAAGGCGTAGTAGAGTGGCCCAAAGGATACAGAGGGTGATGAAGAGAGCAAGTTGAAGTTGATATGACAGAGTGGTCGGCAGAACAGCACAACCAAGGGAGAATGATGCAGCACGTTCCTCGAACGGCAGAGATAAAGCGGAAAGGAATGGATAGAGGCCTTGCGGTGATCTCTCAGCTAAGGACAGTTCAACAGATGTATAAGCACCAAAGGTAGCTATCAGCACTCGACTTGTTACGGTTTCGCCCGTAACTGTTCCCCCGAACACCCCTGCACGACCTCGGAACACTGCCGTGAAACGATCACGTGCTGAAGAAGCCGAAGAAGAGGTTGTAGTTATGGGATATGGGGCTTGGAGCGCCCAACAACCAGCTAAGTCACGTGACTTCCCCAACTACCACGGATTCGCTCAAGAATACTGGGAGTAGATCACGTGATCTTACATCAAACGCCCGTCACGTGACCCTGGCACGTGACCTGGCTAGACTCGCACCAGAAGGGTCCAGATGAGCTTGCGCCTGGACCGGTCTCGACTGCCTCGTGTTTGTGATGACTCGTACGTGCCTGATCGATTGTGCCTTGATTCTGATGGATACTATACACGTTTGCGTTCTGATTGGATGGAAGCAGCGCTCATACAGCTGCGGATGATTATCTCTGACTCATACCTTTGCGCCTTACTGCCATTGGTGGATTGTTATCTCTGACTCGTTTGTGACTCATTCCTAGGATCCGGATATTAGGGTTTCGGAGTTCCAAGCTGGGGTTCAAACCTCCTTGGA
The DNA here is from genome assembly GCA_021524915.1 of Lactarius akahatsu. Lineage (NCBI taxonomy): Eukaryota > Fungi > Basidiomycota > Agaricomycetes > Russulales > Russulaceae > Lactarius > Lactarius akahatsu. The sequence goes on along the minus strand of JAKELL010000630.1, from coordinate 15,144 downwards.
CGTGTATATAGACTGGGGCTTATGGTCGCTGAAGACCTAAGCTTGACTTCTTGGATTATACCACCCACTGTAGTGCCACTTCTGCGCTGCCTTGCCAGTTGTGTGCTGATAGCTACCCTTGGTGCCTATACATCTATTTGAATCGTCCTTAGCTGAGGGATCGCCGTGAGGCCCCTATCCTTTCCTTTCCGCTCTACTCCTGCCGTTCAAGGAACGTGCCGTATCATTCTCCCTTGGTTGTGCTGTCCTGCCGACCTTTCAGTTATATCAACTTCGACTTGCTCTCTTCATCGCCCTCTGCATCCTCTGGGCCACTCTACTACGCCTCGTTATCGAGCTAGTACAAGATCGAACACGTGACTTCGACATATCCCGGTGATCGTTGGGTCGTCCCAAAAGCCTTGTCTGTAGTACAAGAAGGAACGTCCGGTGGAACGTTACACGACTGGCAAGACAGCGCAGAGGAGGCACTACAATGGGTGGTATAATCCAAGAAGTCAAGCTTAGGTCTTCAGCGACCATAAGCCCCAGTCTATATACATGTCCAAGGAGGTTTGAACCCCAGCTTGGAACTCCGAAACCCTAATATCCGGATCCTAGGAATGAGTCACAAACGAGTCAGAGATAACAATCCACCAATGGCAGTAAGGCGCAAAGGTATGAGTCAGAGATAAGCATCCGCAGCTGTATGAGCGCTGCTTCCATCCAATCAGAACGCAAACGTGTACAATCCATCAGAATCAAGGCACAATCGATCAGGCACATACGAGTCATCACAAACACGAGGCAGTCGAGACCGGTCCAGGCACAAGCTCATCTGGACCCTTCTGGTGCGAGTCTAGCCAGGTCACGTGCCAGGGTCACGTGACGGGCGTTTGATGTAAGATCACGTGATCTACTCCCAGTATTCTTGAGCGAATCCGTGGTAGCTAGGAAAGTCACGTGACTTAGCTGGTTGTTGGGCGCTCCAAGCCCCATATCCCATAACTACAACCTCTTCTTCGGCTTCTTCGGCACGTGATCGCTTCACGGCGGTGTTCCGAGGTCGTGCAGGGGTGTTCGGGGGAACAGTTACGGGCGAAACCGTAACAACAGGTATGCTATTGGCCGCAGCAAACCTATTTCCCGGAAGTGAGTCCGGGGCTTCAGTCATTGAGTTCTGGGCAGCTTTCCCTCGTTGCCCAGCCCTCCCTTTCTTAGCGTTCTCCTGGTCCCGTTTGAGTTTGTAGCAGTCTGGCTTTTTATGGCCAGACTTTTTGCAGTAGTGGCAGATTATGTCCGGAGACACAGAGCTGCCTGATGCCTGCGACGCATGAGCCTGTGGAGGTGAATTTTTCTTGACGGGGGCTATCTTGTTGTAAGATGCCGGGGGACCAGCGATATGTGATTCCTCATTGATGAACCTGTTGATGAGGTCCTGAGGTTGTAGGTTGGCAGGGGGGCCAGAGGCGAGGATGGTGCCTGCTATGGTGCTGTAGGAGGGGGGTAGCGCGTCTAAAAGTATGAAGGACATTTGCATGTCCAAGACGGGCATCCCTTGCTCCACGAGGGTGTTCCTTGAATCCAGCATTTTCTGGAGTTGAGGTTGGAAGGGGCTACCTTCCTGAAGCTTGGTGTTTGCCAAGCCCACCCAGAGATTAAAGGTGGCCATAGAGCCAACCTGGCCATAGAGGTGATCGAGGTGGGCAAATTTGTCATGGACGCTTGGGAACAGTGCCTCTGAGACAATGCCTGAGAGAACTTCTGCTGTGACTGAAAGGTATAAGAGGCCAGTAATGACCTCTTCCTGCTTCTCCCACATGGCCAAAATGGCCAAACCCTCATCCGTTGGACCGGTGGGGGTACCAACAACTCCTGCTGCAGGGGCAGGGTGGTGCGGGACATGGGGAGGTTGGGAGTGAGTGAGATGCCTCCTCACTCCATTCATCAACATGAGCGATGTGAAGGTTGCTCCCCATGTCTGCCAGTTTGTCCTGTCCAACTTGGAAAGGACGAGGGTAGGGGGGAAGGAAAGGTGGAAAGTGTCACGAACCTGTAAACTTGGGTCGTGACTTGAGCGTCTAAGACCGGTCCGCGCCGGCCCGGTCTTATGTAATCAATTTCCTAAAGGGGAAATCCGAAGTCGGAGTTCCAAATTCGTACTCCGATGGTCACGTGACCAGTCACGTGATTATCCTATGTTTATCAAGTCACCTGACAACTGAAAGTCGTACCACTCTTTGGATTAATCCTATTGGACTGCGGAGCAGTCACACCACTATGGCGCAATCTTGCGCAATCGACTGCGGAGCAGTCGTACGATACCTACGATTATTCTGATTGGTTGATATACTTAGAACCCTTCCAGAACCTTCCATTGCGCAGCACCTGTGGGAAGTAGTAAGCCTCCCCTAAAGTACGCACAGACCATGTACCCAGGTATATAAGCTAGAGCAATAGAACGGACAGTCCCTCAGACTGTCCACTTGTGACTCCCACTTGGATAACCCTCTAGTGCCTTTCTTCGCTATTAACCATAGCTTGGATTCGCAATCTCATTGTTATCCTCGTTCTAGCCAAGTTCCTCCAAGTTTTCCCTGACTTCTTCATCATTCCTCGCGCTCCTCGTCAGCCAAGTGTCCTGCACGAGCACTCTGAGTGAGTGTTCATCACACTTGGACAGTCTCCTTATCTGACCTGGACGCTCATTGGTAGTGTCTGATTTCGGAGATGATTTCGGTCACTGGGATGGTGATTCCAGTTCTTATTACACCTCGTGGGAGCCCCAGTATCGTGGCCCCCCTCGTCGTCGCCTGTCCCCCTCTTCTCCTCTCACATTTCCCTTGTCTCCGGTGGGGTTGAACACCCCCCTCGCCCAAGTTGAGCAAGTCGCTCTCCCCCAAGGTCCGGCTGCTTTTATAGCGCCCTCGTCCCCGGTTCCCTCTCGCCCCCTGACACCTCGCCTGACTACCCCCCTCTCTTACGCAGAGTCATCCCCTGGCGTCAAGTACGTTTTACTCGACAAAAACTATCTTGCTCTCTCTGGTGTCCCGTCCCCGGTCTCTCGCCCCTCGTCCCCATCCCCGGATTTTGACATCCGGTCTCAAGTAGCCGTTCGATCTGGCGCCCCGCGTACTCGCTCCCCGTCCCCCGAACTTGTGTACCCTGACCTGGTACAAGTTTTCCAGTCCCCTTTGCTCGGGCCCTTGTCACCCCTCTCCGATCTCCCGTCCCCGTTGGTCCGCCTCGTCTCGCCTCGCCCCTGGTCCTCGTCGCTCCCTGCTCGCCCGGCCACTCCCGACTCGCCCATCAACTACAATCGTGTAGCAGAAGGCGTCCCACGTATCGACACCCCCGACAACGACCTCCCCCACGAAAATCAGGAGAACATCCCTCCTGCCTTGCCCATCATTCGCCCCCTGTCCTGTATCAACATCACCACCGGCCCGCACCCTCACCAATTTATTAACGTCCAGACACCCCAGGTGTCACGAACCTGTAAACTTGGGTCGTGACTTGAGCGTCTAAGACCGGTCCGCGCCGGCCCGGTCTTATGTAATCAATTTCCTAAAGGGGAAATCCGAAGTCGGAGTTCCAAATTCGTACTCCGATGGTCACGTGACCAGTCACGTGATTATCCTATGTTTATCAAGTCACCTGACAACTGAAAGTCGTACCACTCTTTGGATTAATCCTATTGGACTGCGGAGCAGTCACACCACTATGGCGCAATCTTGCGCAATCGACTGCGGAGCAGTCGTACGATACCTACGATTATTCTGATTGGTTGATATACTTAGAACCCTTCCAGAACCTTCCATTGCGCAGCACCTGTGGGAAGTAGTAAGCCTCCCCTAAAGTACGCACAGACCATGTACCCAGGTATATAAGCTAGAGCAATAGAACGGACAGTCCCTCAGACTGTCCACTTGTGACTCCCACCTGGATAACTCCCTTGTGCCTTTCTTCGCTATTGCCATAGCTTGGATTCGTGACCTCATCGTTATCCTCGTTCTAGCCAAGTTATACCAAGTTTTTCCTACCGTCTTCCTCGTCCCTCGCGCTCCTCGTCAGCCAAGTGTATTGCAGGAACACTCTGAGTGAGTGTTCATCACACTTGGACAGTCTCTCCATCTGACCTGGACGCTCCTTGATAGTGTCTGATTTCGGAGACGAATTTGGTCACTGGGACGGCGATTCCAGTTCTTACTATACCTCGTGGGAGCCCCAGTATAGCGGCCCCCCTCGTCGTCGTCTTCCCCCCTTCCTCTCCTCTCACGTTCCCCTTGTCTCCGGTGGGCCTAAACACCCCCCTTCCCATCCAAGTCGAGCAAGTTGCTCAACCCCAAGGCCCGGCTGCTTTTACAGCGCCTTCATCCCCTGTCCCCAGTCGCCCCCCGTCACCTCGCCCTGCTACCCCCCTCTCCTACGCAGAGGCCTCCCCCAGCGTCGAGTACATTCTACTTGACGAAGATTACACTCCTGTCTCCGGTGCCCCGTCCCCCATCACTCGCCCTGCGTCCCTGGATTTTGACATCCGGTCTCAAGTAGCTGTTTGATCCGGCGCCCCTCGTACTCGCTCCCTATCCCCCGAACTTGTGTACCCTGACCCGGTACAAGTTTTCCAGTCCCCCTTGATCGGGCCATTGTCGCCCCTCTCTGATCTCCCGTCCCCCTCGGTCCACCTTGTCTCGCCCCGTCCCCGGTCCTCGTCCCTTCCTGCTCGCTCCGCCACCCCAGACTCGCCCATCAACTACCACCGTGTAGCAGAAGGCGTCCCTCGTGTTGACACCCCCGACAACGACCTCCCCCACGAAAATCAGGAGAACATCCCTCCTGCCTTGCCCATCGTTCGCCCCCCGTCTTGTGTCAACATTACCACCGGCCCGCACCCCCACCAATTCATCAACGTCCAGACCCCCCAGGGAGAAGAGTGGAGACCAATCTTGGAGTTTTATCAGGTCTCGTTAACGCAACTCCCTTCCATCAACCACCTCCTCACGTACCCCCCTAACTTCCCTGGTGTCACCCCCTTCCGTTTCCGGTCCCCGCACTATATCCAACTCTACCCCCGTCACCGTCCCCTCGCCCTTGCTCTCGGTATTCCCCCCCTTTACGCCTGCTCTCAAGCCGTCATCGACCTTCCCAGCCAAGATCTCCCTCTCGGCTCCATCAAGTACAACTTCCGAGAAGGCATCCGTCGGGCATTTGCCCCCCTCAATCAAGTAATCCGGCAGGCGTACGTTGGGACATTGGTCACCTTAGAGCTTCAAGACTTCCTAGACGGTAGGATCATCTCCACGTACGGGTACTTGGCCTTTTGGCAGGACCGGATATTCGTGATCGATCAAGGGTACCATTTCGAGGACGCTGTTAGGACTAGCCCCTCCCTCCTTTCTTATTGCTTCACGCCTCGACTCCCCACTGACCCCTTCCTGTATATCTCTACCCACTTAGATCAACAGGAACTATAACTATTTACTTTACGAGTAAGTAGTTGTAGTCAAAATTGGTCATTGGTAGAAAATAAAAGGGGTTTAGTGTCACATTTCCGTCCAACTCAAATCCCTGAGCAAGAGCAAATTAATCGCTCTCAAGCACTCTTTGAAACCCACAGAGAAAGACAACTCCAACTTTACTATCCTTCCAGCACTCTCGTTAACCTTGCCCACTCCAACACGATAGAAGTTTGGAGTGACAGTACTCTCCTCCTTAAAGACCTCGACGCTATACTTCCGTTTGGAAGAGTACTCACCTTAGTCGAGTTTCAAGACTTCGTCACCAGTAAGCTAGACAGGCTTAGCAACCTAGCACAAGAACAACTCCTGTACTGGCACCTATCCAAGACACTCACAGTCCACGGCGCTCCCATCGAATCGACCCTCTTGTGGAACAAAGACGACTATCTTTGGTTTGTCCACATTCCCCCCAGAAGACAGCGCATCCTAGAACAACTCCTAAGAGGAGAACGGCAATTTTTCTTTGAACGATTCCAGTTGGACTACGAACAAATCCAAATATCTTTCCAGGAGATTCGAGTAGAATCTACACAAATCGGATCACAACCAGTCATTACCGAAGGTCGTGAATACACCCTCAAGTGGGGAAGTTACTGGGAAACAACCCTTGAAAACCCGGACACCAACATCGTCAATCCAAGAATCTTTCACCTCCCCCCAGACACCCCCAACGATCACGACTTTGTCACACGCCTTGACATCCAAGAGAATGGAGACGAACCTCTCCCATCAAGTAATCCACCAAGTCCAAGTCCAAGTCCCCCTACACCATTCACAGATACTGATAGCGGTTGGGGAGAACCTGCCAACCAGTGGATCAGTAACGGCGTCTGTTGGTGTAGTAAAGAAGTCTGTACTTGTGGTTACAGACCAGATACCCCACCTACTCCACCTAGTGTAGTATTGTGGGCTCCAGGCCAAGACTACCTACCTTCTAGAGAAAGAATATAGAAGGTTCCTTGTTTAAATCACTCTGGCAGAATGTAACGCCACCACCGGCGTTAGTCCGACTTGGACTGCGAAAGGGCGTTCACAACTTAGCGAAATATCCTTCGACGGTCACGTGACTTGATCACGGGATGCACGGCGCTTTATCAGGCACGCGATGAGATACACGGCGTCTAATTGGCACGTGATCTGGGTGTACACTAGGGCGAGTCACACCACTAGGTAATTGAGTCGGTAAAGACGACTTGCTCGAAGAGGCAAGCGAATCACGCGTGTAAGAGACGAATGGAAGGGTGGTGAATTGAAGAAGACCAAGATGGCTTATCTTGGTCTTGTCGGGCCACTATTTATACATATGAGAGGGCGCTTTAAAGCTCCTCTTGAACCTGAGACAACTAGTAGCGTAAGTAGCTCGAACCCTATTACAACTACTACTAGGAACGAGTCACAGTATCTAGCATGTGATACTACGACTGCTGACTGATGCGTTGAGTCCATGACACATTACTACTTACTAGGGGGTCATATCCGTATAGTAAGAGTCCGTTTCTCGCGTATCGTGACATCACCCCCTTTTCAGCTGCGACGCCCACGGCGCTGAGTGGGGCCTATCCCTCCAATCCAGGCCTCCTGTCTCTCCGTAATCCGATTGAGCATGTTCGCCATCTCCAGTCGAAACTTGCAGCGAGCCAACTCTGACTGGACTCCTCCCAACGCCTGAGCCAGGGCGTGGAGCCGCTGCTCCATCCTCTCAGCCTCATGTCGGTAAGCGCGGAATCGAGTCAACTCAGCTTTGACCCCTACGTCCTTCAGCTCGTTTACGGCGCGATCCACTCGGTGTTGGTTACTGTGCCCTCCGATGAGGGCGAATAGGTCTTCTGGGGCATAGTGGGGCTTGCCGTTTTCGCGAACGTGGGGTTCGGCATACAGGGGGTGGCTGTACACCTTGTCGCTGTCATCCACGAGTCCGAGGACGAGGGGGTCCGGCCCGCCTATGACTTGGACATAGGTGGCCTGGCGGGTTACCCCCTGGGGGTCGGTGATGGGGTAGTGGACGAAATCGTCCCCCCGGTTGTGTTTGAAGCTGTGCGGCGCGACTCGCGATGATCCTCCTAGGTATCGGAGGCGGACGGCTGGTGCGGTAGTGTCGTGGGTGTCGATGACCATGCCCCCACGGTATATGGGGCGACCCGTGGAGTTGCACGCATAGGGGGTTTCGCGGGGGTCGTCAGAATCGGTGGCGGTGATGAGGTAGGGCTGCTCAACTGGGTACCACTCCCTTAGACTTCCTTCGACCGCCTCATACACTGCTCTCTCAGCGTCTCGGTGTGTTGTCGGCATTGGTGGTAGATGATGGCTCTCCGTGCTGCGGCCACTGCCAGCTGTCGGCGCTTCCAGTTCTCCGCGGGTTCCTTCCAGTCCCGGGTCTTCATCCACTCCTGCCACCTCAGCGTCGCGGGCGTCTTCCTCTTGCCTGACTTCGACCTGTACGGGGCCAGATCGAAGTGGGGGACTCGCAAAGAGTCCGACAGCTGTACGAAGCCGAGCAATTTCGGCTTTGGTGTAGGGCGCCGTGTTGAGGCGCTCTCCCTGGGAGTTGGCGAGCCAGTAGGCGGTAGGTTGGTCGGGTTCTTCGAGGTCGACGACGGTCTGGATGTTGTTGAGGGCTTCGTGCAACTCTTCATAGGTGAGGCCGTCGATGAGATGGGAAGCGAGGTTGGGGGAAGAGGAGGAAGTGGGAAGAGACATTTTGGGTTGAGTGAGTTGTCCAGTGTGATAGAATGGGGGGAACTTAGCGTCGTCTGCCTGGTTTATATGCATTCTAGCAGTTCTTGAACTCCACTTGTACTCCGCTACGGCTTCGTCGGCGAATACGTCACTTTGGTTGACCCACTGGTTCTCCGAGTCTGGGTATCCTTTCCATTTCACGAGGTATTGGAGTTTCTTGCTTCGGCCGAAGCGCCTTGAGTCTAGAATTCGCTCCACCTCATACTCCTCTTCTCCATTTACTAGGTCTGGTGGTGGGCGCCGGAAGTTTTCCCCGTGCATGGGCGTTTCTCGATAGGGCGTGAGTAAGTCGATGTGAAACACGGGGTGGATGCTCCACTGCGTGGGAAGTTGGAGTTGGTAGTTGACCGGTGATAGGACTCGTGTAATTCGGAATGGGCCGTGCCGTCGTGCTGTGAGCTTGGCTGTCGGTTGATTGGTTCGGAGGTGTCGCCCTTCTAACCATACTTGGTCCCCTGTTTGATATTTGTGCGTATCCCGATGCTTGATCCATAGTGATTGTGCCCTTTTGATAAGGTTCTGGGCTTCTTTCCGCGCATCTCGGAATTGTTGGAGTCGTGTGAGCACCTGTGGGATGGGTGATGGTTTATCGATCCAATCAGCGCGAGGGTCGTATCCCATTAGGAGTGAAAATGGAGACTTCCTTGTTGCCTCATGGGGCCAATTGTTGTGCGCGAATTCTGCCATGGGTAGGAATTGCGCCCAGTTGTCCTGACGCTCGTTGGTCCAGAACCGGAGATATTGTTCGAGCCATTGATTGGTGCGCTCTGACTGTCCATCTGTTTGGGGGTGATATGCCGTGGAAATGTTCTGATAGATGCCTAGGATCCGGCACAACTCTCGCGTGAACTTTGATGCGAAGCGTGGGTCACGATCGCTGATGATCTTTGCCGGTAATCCGAACCTCCGAAATACGTGAGTGACGTACAGGGCTGCTGTTTCTTCTGCTGATATCTCTTCGTTGCATGGGATGAATATTGATGCCTTGGTGCAGTCGTGATTGGTTACGGTGAGGATCGAATCGTACCCCTGTGACTCTGGCAGTTTAGTGATGAAGTTGAGGGCGATGGTCTCGAATGGCTTAGCGTCCGCTTTTGGCGTAATGGGTACCAGTGGGGCTTTTGTCGGGCGGTTGTTGACTTTATGTCGTTGGCATTCTGTGCAGCCTTGGACATACTCGGTCACGTGCTTCAGCAAGTTGGGCCACCAGTAATTTCGTTCGATGATCCTTGCTGTTCGTTTGATTCCTGGATGGCCGTAGACTGGGGGATCGTGGTGATTCGCGATGATAGTGCGAATTTCGTCTGGTTTTCCGGTGATTACTCGTGCTTCCTGGCGATACCAGGTCCCTTCGACCTTCTTGAGTTTGTACGGATCCACCCAAGGGCGTATGGTATCTTCATTTTGATCATGTATTTCTGGGGTCTGTGTGGTAAGGGTTCGCGTGAATACCTTTTCCGGTAGGACTATGACTCCTTCATTGTCTTTTTCACCTCGGTCGTAGTCGGGTCTTCGTGATAGCGCGTCTGCATGGCCGTTGCTCGTTCCTTTGATGTGATGAATCTCGAAGTCGTATTCCATAAGTTCTAGGACTTCTCGAGCTACGCGACGACTTATCTTTTGTGGTGATTTCCAATGTGTGGAGGTTAAGGTGGTCAGAGAAGATTTTGACCTTGTGTGGCGACCCCGCTAGGAAGTGCCTCCAGTGTTGTAGGGCTTTGACGATGGCCAGGAGTTCTAAGTCGTAGATGTCATAGTTGCGTTCTGCTTCGTTCAAGGTGGTTGAGAAGTATCCGATGGGGTGTCGTTTTCCGTCCTGTTTCTTTTGCAGGAGAACTGCGCCTGTGGCATATCCTGACGCGTCTACTTCAAGTTCAAATTGGTCTGTTAGCGTGGGGTGGGCTAGTACTGGTTCACTAGTGACTAGGTCTTTGAGGGTTTGGAACGCTTTTTCCTCGTCTTTGCCCCATGTCCACTCGGTGTCTTTGCGTGTGAGCTTGTTGAGGGCTCGTGCGTGCGTGGCAAAACCGCGAATGAAAAGTCAGTAAAAATTGCAGAAACCCAGGAAGGATCGTACATCACGTACTTTCGTGGGTGTGGGCCAGTCGCGTATACCAGCAATTTTTACAGGGTCCATGCGAGTCACCCCCTTTTCAAGGATTACCCCCAGGTAATCCATTCGCGGTTGGTGGAATGTGCATTTTGACGGTTTGAAGTAGAGGTCGTGGTCCATCGCCACTTGGAGTACTGCGCATACAGCGTCTATGTGTGCTTGGAGTCCGATGTTTCCAAGTGTTGCGATGCCAATATCGTCCATGTAGACGCGAATGATCGTGCCCCTAGCTGCGAAGACGCGGATCGTGTTGCCTAGTATGTCGTTCATCATGTTCTGGAAGGTAGCTGGTGAGTTCGTAAGTCCAAAGTACATGACTAGGGGTTCAAATAGTCCATATTTTGTTTTGAATGCTGCTTTATGTTCGTCGCCTTCCTTGATGCGTACGTTGTTGTACCCCCAGCGGATGTCCAGTTTGGTAAAGGTGCACCCATTGCCGAGGTCGTTTATGAGTTCCGACATGAGAGGTAGGGGATATTGGTTACGCACTGTGCAGGCGTTGATACGCCTGTAGTCTTGTACGGGTCTCAGTTTTCCGTCTTTCTTTTTGATAAAGAAGAACGATGAGGCGTAAGGAGACTTTGATGGTCGGATGTACCCTAATTTGAGCTGTTCGTTTAGCCATTCGCGTAGTTGGCCGTCTTCATCTTGTGACATGGGATAGACTTTGCAGTCGATGCTAGGGGGTGTGCTGGGTTTGAAGTCGATTGTGTGGTCCCATGGTCTCGAAGGTGGAAATCGGTGTGATGCTTCTTCACTGAAGATTTTCGCAAATCGTTGGTATGGTTCGGGGATGGTTGTGACAGTGGTTTCTTGGTGAGCGGCGATGGCGAGTTCAGTGGCTGTGGTACGCATCTGGCATGCTTCCTCGAGTTCTCAGACTACTTCTTCCGCCTCGTCCTCGGTCATGGCACTGGTGATGGTGGTCCATGTTTCTGTGGGGTTGATAGATCGAAGTACCACGGGAAGGGCGTTTTCGTGAATTGTGGCGTGTGCCCAACTGATGGTGGGTTCGTAAGTGGCTAGCCAGGGGTATCCGAGGACAAGATCTTCGTTTCCGATGTCAGTGACTAGGAATCTCATGACCTTAGACGCTCCATTGGTTTGAACGTTTAGGTCAATAAAATGAGTGATGGACCCAGCTTTGTTTTCTGTGTTATCTATGTTCCATATTTTTTTTGGTTTCTCAAGGGTTTGGAGCCCGAGGCCCATTCGTTTGGCAAACGTGGGTCTTATGAAGTTGTCGGTGGCTCCGGAGTCTACGAGCCCTTTTATGTCGGCCATGGAGTAACTTGTACGAATCGAGACTGGAATTCTAAGCGAACGGTAGCAAGTCATGATTACAGAGTTACAATTGACTGCCCTCACCCAGGCCGATGGGTTCAGGCATCCTGAAAACCCTCTTGGGTCCAGAGATCTTTAAATACGAGGTCCTTCACTTCGTCACTTGCCCCTCTCAGCGTTTCCATCCACTCTTTGGCCTGTTCTTGTGGGTTGGCGTCTGCTCGTCGTGCTGTTGTGGGTTCTTGTCCGAAGTAGTCGGCGTCCATGCTTCGACTTGTGCTTGCGCGTGGTTGGAACGACTGTCTTGGTTTTCTGGGGCGTGTGCATTCCCGTGAGAAGTGGCCCGGGTTGTTACAGTTGTAACAGATGACTTCCCTCATGTCGCGACGCTGCCCCCCTCCGCGGTTTTGCCCTGGTCCTCCTCTTGGTGGGAACGGGGGTTGATTGCGGTTCGGATCTCCTATTTCCGCAAGGCGTGCTCTGGTGCGGTCTGCCAACGTGTCCATGGCGTCTGGGTTGTGGCGCGGTGGTGGGAATCTAGGTGGTGCCCATTGTGGGTTGTAGCCGCGATTTTGCTGGGGCCTGGGTGGTGGTTGTACGCGTGGGGTGGTGTTAATTCCTAGGCGAGCGCGCAGGTGGATGTACTGCTTCTGCCTTCGGAGTGCCGCCTCTTTCCATTGGTTGAAGGTTTGGGGGTCGTCTAACTCGTAGATTTTTGTAAACAGGGCTTTCGGGAGCCCCGCCGTGAATCGATCCAGGGTTTGGCGATCGTTGAGGCGGTAGTCAGCTTTCCGTGCTAGCTGTTCAAAATTGGTGATGTACGAATCAATGTCGTCGCCGACCATTTTGAATCCCTTTGCCAGTGTAGCTTGGGCTTGTTCTTGCTCCAGGACATTGGAGAAGCGGTCTGAGAATCCCGCTGTTAAGGTGTCCCATAGGTAGGGATCGTATCGGCTGCGTCCGTGGTGTAACTCGTTGTTGAGCCATTGGAGAAAGCCGAGCGTCCAGTTTGACACTCGTGGTCCCTTGATGAAGCCCAAAAATAACAGGCATCGCCGGTAGACGTTGGTCATGATCGGCGCTTCTGAGTTTTGTCCCCAGTAGATGTGCCATTGTGTGAGAAATGACTCGTACTCATCTCTGTTTCCGTCGAAGATGCTTGGGGTTTCTCCCATTAGTTTGTCTGTTCCTTGGGGTGCTCCCGGTGGTAGTGCTCCCGGGGCCGGACCTCCCGCCGGTGGTGGTGGTCCTCCTCCGAATGGGTCTCCACCTCCTCCTCCTCCGAATTGAGGTTGTCGTCTTCCCGGGGGTCCTTGACCGAAGGTACCTCCCGGTCTTCTGGGTTGTGGGGGTCCTCCGGCGCCGGGCGGGGGGTCTGTGACGTCTGGTCCTACCGCCCTGAAAATTGCTGCGTCGTCGGCCGTCATTCGGTGTCCTGTGGTTAGGTTGATGGGGCGTAGGTAGGCTTCGGCTTCTTCCGTAATCCTTCGGGCTTCTTCGACCGCCGTATCGACTTCAGTAATTGTTGCGGTAGCCATGGCTACAGGAGGGTGTACTTCAATGTGTTCTGGTTCGTTTATGCGCAGGGACTCAGCTGTTTGTATTATGTCCCCAACTTCTGACTTGTCTTCGTTGTCTGATCCTTCATCGTCTCCGCTGGTTTCCGATGGTGCGGGAGTTCTGGGTTCTGAGGTGCTTGGCTCTTCGTCGGGTTGTCCGTCTATGCGTCCCCACTCTGCGCGTGTAGGTAGGTTTTGTGAGTCGATGTCGCAGTTGTAGTTTCTTCCCGCGGGGCGTACGGCATTGTAGTGGTTGTCTGTAGGGTTCCAAGTGATCTCGACCCAACACAGGTGATCAAAATTAAACTCAACGGGGCGGTATCGGGTTGGGCCCGATGCAAAATCGACGAAGTATCTGGTCTCTCCTCTGTATTCTCTCCAGCGAGCGGCTCCTAGGAATTGTGTTGGTACGTTGTGGTCTCCCCGTCGTTCAAGGGGGTAAGCTTGAAAGTTTCTCCACTGGTCTTGAGTTGTGAACGCCACGGTGAAGGGATCTTGGTCTTAATGTAACGCCACCACCGGCGTTAGTCCGACTTGGACTGCAAAAGGGCATTCACGACTTAGCGAAATATCCTTCGACGGTCACGTGACTTGATCACGGGATGCACGGCGCTTTATCAGGCACGCGATGAGATACACGGCGTCTAATCGGCACGTGATCTGGGTGTACACTAGGGCGAGTCACACCACTAGGTAATTGAGTCGGTAAAGACGACTTGCTCGAAGAGGCAAGCGAATCACGCGTGTAAGAGACGAATGGAAGGGTGGTGAATTGAAGAAGACCAAGATGGCTTATCTTGGTCTTGTCGGGCCACTATTTATACATATGAGAGGGCGCTTTAAAGCTCCTCTTGAACCTGAGACAACTAGTAGCGTAAGTAGCTCGAACCCTATTACAACTACTACTAGGAACGAGTCACAGTATCTAGCATGTGATACTACGACTGCTGACTGATGCGTTGAGTCCATGACACATTACTACTTACTAGGGGGTCATATCTGTATAGTAAGAGTCCGTTTCTCGCGTATCGTGACACAGAAAGCGCACTCGATTGGGCTATCACCCTGGCATCTCAACAAGTATCCCAACGTCACAGAAGCCGAAGACAACAAAACCAGTTTATAAGAAGGGATACGCCTATTCCCTCTCCAGAAGAACACCCCCCAGTAATCCCTAATAGAGACATTAGGAGAGTAAATCAAGCAACAAGTACACGTCCAAGTAACCCAGTCCAAGCGACCCCCACTTATCCAAGTTATCACAAGCTTCCTCCAGTCGTCCGTCAACCCTCCACTAGTAGTGAAGAAGGACAATTACTAGCAACCCAACCCACGTATTACCACCTCCCAGAAGTACCCTTCATATCAAGAACACTACCCACGAGAAACCCCAGAGAATTACAGACCTTCAAGCAGCACTGTCAACTCATATTCCAGAGACACGGAGTTCCCCTAAACCTCCAACACACAGTCAACAACATCCGTGACATCACCACAGACCCAGTAGGGTTCCAAGGACTCTTGTGGAGATCTAGTGTCTTAATATTGCATTATGGGATATTTGAAGAATATTGTTGGATTCGATCTAGCCAACGACCAAGTGCAACTCACGGGATAACACTACAACCAGGGTATAAAATCTTTTATGCCTGGGACTCAGACGGTTGGACCGTATCAAGATTACAAAGACGCTCTAGTGAATGAGCAATCAACCAGACCAAAACACTAGAGATCTTACCCCCGAAGAACTAGCAAGAGTCCCCATCTACTTCAAGAACCCCTTCTTCTCCCTTGACGATAATCTAATCCACGTTATCTGGAACACAGAAGAACTCACGAGCCCAAACGGGAAGTTCCCGTGGAAATTCTTTGGGACAGACGACACTGTCAGCAAAGACGATTTTGAAGACACTTACCCAGGATATAGCAAATTCGACAAAGGATCGTACGATCA